>JAODKC010000088.1:1141538-1188130 GCA_026777985.1 Mormyrops attenuatus
AAGGTTAAGTGATGTGCTCAGGTGTGTATTGGTACAGCCCACTGTGTGAAGTGTTGTGAAAAAGTGGACATGGTATTAAGACAAGTGTGAAAATGATTGGAAAAACTGTAATTTGGTGGATTTCATTTTCATAGCCCAACACATGGAGTCAGTGACATCACAGAGTTTACACTGTCGGAATTTACACTGATGGAATTTACATTGATGGAATTTATACTGATTTAGTTTGCAGTGATGGAATTTACACTGATGGAGTTTGCAGTGATGGAATTTACACTGATGGAGTTTGCAGTGATGAAGTTTACACTGATGGAATTTACATTGATGGAATCTACACTCATTTAGTTTGCAGTGATGGAATTGACACTGATGTAGTTTGCAGCGATGGAATTGACACTGATTTAGTTTGCAGTGATGGAATTCACACTGCTGGAGTTTGCAGTGATGAAGTTTACACTGATGGAGTTTGCAGCAATAGAATTTACAGTCCATGTCTGCATGGCTATATGGCAGGTTTTTTTTAATATGTCTCTTGTCCTTTCTGCCGTCTGCAGCACATGCTGGCGATGGGCAGCCTGGACAATCCATACATAGTGCGTCTGCTGGGGGTGTGCCCGGGCTCCTGCCTGCAGCTGGTGACTTCACTCGGCTCCCAGGGGTCCTTGCTGGAGTACATTAGGCAGCGGAAGGACAGCCTCAACCCTCAGCGGCTGCTCAACTGGTGTGTGCAGATCGCCAAGGTGAGTGCCGCCACGCGCCAGGGCCCCAGGGCGTGGGGTGCATACTCACATGCACACACAAGCACACACATGCAGGTCGCCGAACGGCAAAAGGGCGCGGGCTGGTTAAAGTCAGGGAGGAATGAGGAACTCTGGGAAATCACTTAAAGCTGTGGAAGAAGACCTGATATACAGGGAAATTAATACAGTTGCAGGAATGTGGGTATTTGCAGTTCTGGAAAAATTAACAGCAGCTTTTTTTGTTTCACTCATTTCTCAGTATATGGGTGTGCATCTGTGAATAATACATTTTTTTGCAAACTGCAGCCTGGTTCTTCTCTCTAATTAATGAAGGGCTTCTTCCTTGCTTTATGGGACTTCTGTCCTGCTTCTAGGAGCCTGATACAAACTGTCCTAGCAGTGCACTTTACACCTACACTTAATGTTTCACCTTCCTTTTGAAGGTCACTTGATGTCATCCTCCGATTCATCAGGAACTGTCAGATATTTTAATGGTCATCTCTGCCATTAGAATGTTGCTTCTGCCCTTTGCCTGGCTGGTTTCTGGTCAATCCCAGTGTCTCCTGCTTCACCCTGTTCTTGTGTACTGATGTCTTAGAAATTTTGAACCTGGAAGCAACCTGCTGCTCAGCATAGCCTTCTGTCAGCAGAACCACGATTATGCTGTTGTATGCCAGCTGTATGTGTAATGTTTTGGTATATATATACCTGTACATGGTGTATCTGTATATGTATGTATATACCTGTACACTGTTTATGTGTGTGTATGCACCTGTACACTGCGTAGGTGAATATGCACCTGTACACTGCTTAGGTGAATATGCACCTGTACACTGCGTAGGTGTGTATATGCACCTGTACACTGTGTGTATGCCACTGCACCCATACCTGCCCAGTAATGCCTGTCACGTTGCATGCGTTTGCCTCCTGCCACAGGGCATGTATTACCTGGAGGAGCACTGCATGGTGCACAGGAACCTGGCTGCCCGCAACGTGCTTCTCAAGAGCGACTTCATCGTGCAGATCTCTGACTATGGCATTGCTGACCTACTGTACCCCGATGACAAGAAGTACCTGTACAACGAGGCCAAGGTGAGTCTCTGTGGACAGGCTGATGGCGTGACGCAGGACATTGCATCAGAGCTTTTTGCTGTAAACTCAGATTTCCCTGTCCTCTCTTCCAGACTCCCATCAAATGGATGGCTCTGGAGAGCATCTTTTTCCGAAGGTATACGCACCAGAGCGACGTCTGGAGCTATGGTGAGTTGGTGTGTGTGCTGACTTGTCCACGTGCCTCTCCCTGCATGCTTGCCGTGGGAGGGACTGACAATCGTGATTAATTACTGGGTAATTACTGAACGATGTGATGAAAGCCCACAGTGCACCACAAATCTCTGTAGATACGATTACAACTCCAGCACAAATCCAGCGCAAAGGTGTGAACTCATCCTCAGAGGGATTCTACTTGGCAGCTTACGCTTAGCCATCGTTCGCACGCAGGGGTGACCGTGTGGGAGATGATGTCGTTTGGGGCGGAGCCATATGCGGCCATGCGCCCCCAGGATGTGCCAGACCTGCTGGAGAAGGGCGAGCGGCTCTCTCAGCCTGCCATCTGCACCATCGACGTCTATATGGTCATGGTCAAATGTGAGTGTCCCGTGCCACCTGGCCTGGTCTTGCACCCGTGGCCTCTCCTGTGGCTTCTCTCCCCCCCCCCTCACACGGCCCCATCTCCCCCAGGCTGGATGATCGATGAGAGTGTACGGCCCACATTTAAGGAGCTGGCCAGTGAGTTCACGCGCATGGCGAGGGATCCACAGCGCTATCTCGTCATCAAGGTAAGGACACACTGACCCCAAACCAGTCAGCCATGCTGTTTGTGTTGGAGTCGTACTGAATGACTTTGTTTTTTGTTTATGTTTCAAGTATTATTGTACATATTATTGCCAAATAGGGTAGAGCAGGGGTCAGCACTGTTGCCTCACACCTCTGAGTCGGGGGTTTGAGTTTCCGCCCTGGCTCCATGTGTGTGGAGTTTGCATGTTCTTCTCTTGTCATTGTGGGGTTTCCTCTGGGTCCTCCAGTTTCCTCCCACAGACCAAAAACAGGCTAAGGTTAATTGGAGTTGCCAAATTGCCTGTAGGTGTGAATGGTGTATGTGTCTTGTAATGGGTTGGTGCCCCATCCCGGGTTATTCCCTGCCTTGTGCCTGTAGCTTCTGGAATAGGCTCCAGACCCCCTGTGTGGCTCAGTGGGCTAAGCCTTTGGGCCTATAACCCCAAGGTTGCCAGTTCAAACCCAGCCTCAGCACGTCTGTGGGTCCTTGAGCAAGACCCTAACCCCCAGCTCCCTGGGTGTTGCTACATGTGGCAGCTCTTCACAGACTACTTACTCTACAAAGAGCAAGTTGAGGGAGGCGTAAAAAGAGAGTTTCGCCACAGGTATCAATTATTATTACTATTATTATTGACCCTGCATAGGACAAGCAGGTATAGAAAATGGATGAATTGCTGCCAGATCATCTTTGGATAATATGTTACGGTACCTGGCACATCGATCACTGCCCTAGGATTCTACTTGCAGGGATGTAGGGTCATGGGACAAAGGAAACAGAAAGTGAATCTGGTGGCAGGTTGGTTTTTGAGCGCAGTATGTGTTGGTATATACAGTACAGTGCAATAGTGTTAGGCTGCAAATAAAATGATGTTTAAATGATCTTCATATTGATGTAGAATTATGATATTATGTCCGTCAAGGTGTGTCAGCTTCGCCATTTCAAACCTCAACTAAAGTCACCCCTGTATTTGCAGAGACCATCCTATACACCCATGTATATTTTGACTCTACCATTAGCTCACCTCATATGGTTAATCAATACTTAATTGACTTTTTAAACTAATGAAATTAATTAATTAAGTGAGCTGGTGGTGAAATTTAACAAATAGTTGGAATGGCTGGGGTGTCCCTGAGGAGAGGTTTGGGAACTGAAACTCTGTTCTTTGAGCAATTGAGCAAGATATCAGTTTTTTGGAGAACAGAACAAAGCACATCTACTAATGTTAATGTTTTTTGTTTTGAGCAAATATACACTTACTACCCAGATAAATAGTTTTAAGCATTTCCTCTGGCTGCCTAAGGCTTGCCCAGTATGCATGTGGGTAATTTCATGAAATTAGAAACAGGACCTTTTTGTTTTTTTATGTTGTACCATATGGTAATGATGATGTATTTACTATACAGTACTTTTTATCGCCATTTTGGAGTGTACTCTTCTCACTTAATATAAAGGAAAAGGTATACTGTAAAACCATATGTCGTGTCACTCATAGCGAGTAAGCACACTCCATGGTTCGGACTACGGAGGAGCTAATGGGGACTTGGCTAACCTAACCCCTAACCCCTACTCCACCCTAACCTTAACCATAAGTAACCGAACAATATACAAGAATTGTGGCATTTTTTGTGCTGCAAAATGCTTCTTGAACAGCATGATTGACAGGCTGGTGAGGTGACGTACGCTAGGCCGGCTTGGATATACAATCCCGCCTTAACACAGGTCGCAGAGAGACATACTTGGCCAAAGGGGGCCAGATCTGCAGAAGGGGGCCCCAGCAAAATCTCAGTAGTATATAGCTGATATACCCCTGAATAGGTAGATCCAACCTTGCCAACAGGAAGGGGTGGAGCCCTAGGTTACCATTTCCTGTTCTGTGCCAATGCAGGCGGATGGGGGCACAGCTGATCTGACCATTGAGGAGCCACACTACCACAAGAGCTGCACACTGGAGGACCTGGACGTGGCACTGGAGAACCCCAACGACCGGCTGGATGATGAAGCTCCCCCCCCCTTCCCATTCCCACCGCCGTCCCGGTGTCGCTCCCAGCTGCGTGTCGACACCAACAGGGTGAGGCTTCCTGACCCAAGAAAATCACGTACCAGCAGAGTACTGCCTAGATCAGTGTCTCCAATCCCGGTCCTCGAGGACCCACAGACGGTCCACATTTTTGCTCCCAGTCTCATTTTTGCTCCGTTCTCAAAAACGATGAGTGTCTGCATCCCTAAGTGACATTTGCCTTGATTTTTCTGTCCTCAGTGCAGACCATCTGATCTCTCTGTTTCTCTTTCAGTCGGGACAGACGGGCTACTTGCCCATGACACCTGGTGCTGGTGCTGGTGAAAGTGCCAGACAGGTCAGTATGAATGTGATGCTGTGTTCATTTCTGTGTCCACATTTCTGCAATAATAATAACTGGTACTAGTGTAGCAGTTCAAGAAATACTTTGTAATATGAACTGCAAAGTCTAACTGCACAGTCCACATCGAAGAGTTTGGTTTGCTAGGAAACCCAGCCATGCTGTTTATAAACAGCTGGGGCCTGTATCATGAAGCAGGATTTGTCGGTTAGCGAGATAACTTGTCAGATTAAAGGTACACCAGTTAAAATGCACTTTTGTCTATGTTCTGTTCCATTTAGCCCAGACCACCTTAAATCTGACAAGTTATCTATCCAGCTAAGCAGGTAATAATAAATAATAATAATACATTTAATTTAATGGCGCCTTTCATGGCACTCAAGGACACCTTAAAGAAGCACATAATAAACATAAAACATTCCCAAAGTAGACAAACGTTAGCAAGGTCATAATTAGAAAGCACGTACACTTAAAGTAAAATAAAATAAAATATTAAAGTGAATAAGCAAGTTTAAATAAATGAGTTTTCAGATGGGATTTAAAAGAAGAGAAACAGGTAATGCTGCGCATTTCGGGAGGAAGAGAATTCCAAAGACGAGGGGCCGCATGACTGAAAGCTCTAAATCCCATAGTGGTCATGCGAGCAGTAGGTGTGATCAAAATGGTAGAGTGAGACGATCTGAGAGTGCGAGTTGGTGTGTAAATGCGAAATCAGAGAGATAAGAAGGAGCGATGTTGTGAAGAGCTTTGAAAGTAGTTAATAATATTTTAAAATCGACATGGTACCAAACAGGAAGCCAGTGAAGTTGCTTTAAGATAGGGGTTATATGTGCACTTGACGGAGTAGCGGTAATGATACGGGCAGCAGCGTTCTGAACTAACTGAAGCTTGTGCAGGAGCGAGTAGGGAAGACCAGACAAAATAGCATGCTTCCTGATACAGGCCTCCAGAGGATATTCCACAAAACAGAATTTCTGAGTTAGCTGGATAGCTTAAGCCAAGCATGAAGGCTGTCCAATAGGAAGAGAGAAAAGTGACATTCCTATTGGACAATCCTTACATTTGGTTTACGTTATCTGTCTAATGACAAAAATCTTGCTTTGTGGAATACCGCCTGGTCCCAGTCCCGTTTGTTAATGACCAGGCTGTGGCTTACGGGTGGCACTCTCCATCCTCTCTCCCTTGTGTAGCTTTGGCCGTCCCGTTCGAGGCTGAACTCCGCTCGGACCCTGTCGGAGTGCTCGGAGGGGCGTGGCACCCTTCTGGAGGCGGAGCTGGGCGACGATTTCTCCATGGCAATCAGCCGCTGCCGCACGGACAGCGCCTACATATCTGGGGCCCCGGAGACTCCCTCCCCCCAAACAGAAGGGGAGGAGGACCATAACGGATATGTGCTGCCAGGGGGGGCAGACAGCCTGGAGCGAGGTACCCTTAAGGCCCTATCTTCCATGCCTCAGTGATTTTGCTATGTGGCTTGTGTGCTGTTTTTAATCTGTAGTGAGTCACGCATGTTCGTGTTTAGGAGTTTTAAGATTAATTAAAATGAAGGTAAACTTCATTGTTACCAGGGTGGAAATTCTTGTGCACACAGCAGCAAGTACATAGAGCACAGAAGAACATACATATAGTGCAGAACAGATAGACAGGGCTCATTACACCAAGGAGCTCTGAACAAGAATATTTCAGTTCCAAAGCGGATCACTGAAACCGCTTAATTCGGCTGCAAAATGGATTCAGTGCTGTAGGATATTTTATTGATCCATGTTTATTTTCTTGTTCTTTTTCTCAGAGGGTCTTCTGTTGCTCTCAGCTTCCCAAACCAATCAGGTCCCCCGACGGGGCTCCCGCTGTGCCTCTGCCTTGCTCGGGATGGCAGGAGATGGGGAACACTCTGAGGAGTATGAATACATGAACAATCAGGCCTGTCTGCTTCCTGGGCCCATCAGCCGTTCCGCTGATGATCTCGATGACGGATTACTGATGCATGGCAAAGGCAGGAGACAGCTCTCTGCGTTTCTCTCCCCGACCTGCAATGTAAGCATATCCCCAGCAGAGGGAGACACCGAGCAAGTTTGCAGAGAGCCTCACTTCTCAGACAGAAACGTTGCCAGGCGGCACAGGACACTGTCCATTGAGGGGGTAGCCTCCACAGCAGAGTTCCTGCCAATGAAAAGGAACAGAGGTGCAAGTGTCCCTGAAGCCGACCTTGGCAAAAGGGGGAAATGGCATCGAAGGCAGGAGCCAGAAGCTGTGGAATATGAATACATGGACATCTGTGATGTGGGGGCGGGCAGAAGTGAGAGCACGGCCACATCCTTGAAGAGGAACAGCAGTACAACAGGAACAGAGGCAGGAGACAGGACACCAGTGGAGAATGGTGTAGAAGGACAGGATATTGCACAAGATAAGGATGAAGAGTACCTGTATATGAACGAACAACCCAGACTGAGCAGAACCTTAAAAAGCAGGGGGAGCAGGGATCTGGATGGGTGTGAGTATGAAGAAATGGGTTCTGTAAGGATGGTGGGGGACCAGGTGGAATACCAGAACATCCACATGGAAGACAAGGGCTCTCTCAGGCCTAGGGACAGCCAGAGCTCGGAGCTGGGGGGGTTTGTGAAGGTGCGTGCTGGTGTGGGTGAACCCGGGGCAGACCGGTCCTTTAACAATCCGAACTACTGGCACAGCAGAATGTTCCTGAAGCCGGACGCTGTGCGAACATAGTGCCAAAGAAATGGCCAAAAGGCGGCGGGGGCGGGACTAAACCAGCAGCTTCTGTATTCTTCAGACACATCAGTTCAACCTGCAAGGCATTAAATGAAGGACACCAAAGATACTTGTGCTTTATTCATGCTTCTGAAGCTGATGAAGGACGCAGGGGAACACACAAATCAGACTTGCTGTTACGCACTGGTATCAGTCCCATGGGAACGTCAGCGTGTGTGTTCTCATTTTCATCTGGTTCAGCAGGTTTTAATCACTAACTGGGACCGATGCATGTGCTATATGATGAAGTGATTCACAGCATGAAAAGCTCAGGAGGAGCTCATGGCCAGTCCAAGTGGATGGTATGTTTTCCTAAATGAACAAATTGTAACATTCCGTTTTACACTTTTTGTAATTGCTTAATTCTATTGTATTTGAGGTTCTTATCATGATCGATAAATAAATTACTTTTCTATGGAATCAAAGCTCCTACACGTGTTTGGATTTTTCGGTTGTGAGTCGTGTGCTGCCTGTACAATTGGGAAAGTTCCTGGAGCCACATCTGCTGCCGTGACAGTAAGTTTTGTGTTTTACACTAGGGCTGTGAATTGATTAAAAAAACTCACTAATCTTTGATTAATCGTGATGAATCACACCTAAAATTGAAACTTACTTAATAAAAATTTTATTAAAAAAATTCATTACTGTAGCATATCAATTTTCTCTATTGAAATAAGTTTGAAGACAGACTTAAAATATATAACTTAATTGTCTAAACTGTCGATTTTTGTCTCTGGGGTTATCAGTTTTGTTATATTACCATTTATTCAAGTAATTAACAAAAGCATTTCATTAATCCAGGGCAAGAGTCATGAAGAAGAGAAAAAAAAATCAAAGTAACCAAACACTGAGCAAAAATAAACGTCATACAAATGTATTTGTTTATTTATTCTTTTTTGATTGGGATCACAAAAATAAACATACAAATATTAGTGCTATTTAATATTTGTTAATGTGCAAGTTGTCTTTAATGCAGTATTAAGTAATTCTGGTAAAATAAAAAAACAAAAAACTGGGATCTACATGTTTTGGGTTGTGTGCCAACCAACCTCACTCTTGTGTCTCTTTGACTGTGGAATCTTGTGTTTCTTGCAGTAACGTTTAAACTTTGCAGTGCTGTTAATCTAGCATTTTTAGTAATGGACAAAATACTATTAGCGAATTTTCACGTTCCCGTGGATCTTCTGTATCTTTTGTTCTTTTGCAATATGACCAAAATTTTCGGTGACATAAAAGAGTGGGGCAAGAAGGAATTGCAGGGGGAGCACAAGTGAGGGGAAAAAGACTGAACTATATAGGGGGTTGGAGCGGGAGGTAGGTCTATTTCGAAATTGCAACCTGCAGGAATAGTAAAAATGATGTAAACACATTATATACCTGTACACGTTATATAATGCTAACAAATTATTAAATGTGTAAATAAGGCCACAGATAGTTTTTTTTTGTGCACACAATGTACATGTAACTCATTTACAATTAACTGATGCTTTTATCCAAAAAGGCCTACAGTGGGGGCAAGAGGTACAATTTATGGGTGTTTCATGTGACTTGAACCCACAACCTTTGCATTGTTAGCAGAAGGCTGTATCTGTTGAGCTACAATATCTAGCAGGAAAAAAAATTCACGAAATGACTTGATGCAAAGGTGGCATCCTGTGACAGTACCATACCCACACTGGGTTCTTCAGAACAACCGATTCTTTCACAAGCCTGGCTGCATGTCTAGGTGCTTGATTTTATACACCTGGGGCAATGAGTCTGAATGAAACACCTGAATTCAATGATTAAAAGGTATGTCCCAATATTTTTGTCCATTTAGTGTGTATTCAAACAGTTGGAAATGAAGCATGGCGTGAGACCAAAGCCATTTATCCGTGCCGGCCGACTATTGCATTGCTATGGATAAAATTTGGTAAACGGAGAGGCTAACAACCAAAATCAAGGCAAACATTATTAAAGAATACTCAGAAAATCATCTCGTGCCCCACAGTTTAAAAATTACTTACCAAAGATCCACAAAAAAAGTTTGGAAGACAGGTCAGTGTACCCAAGATGGCAGTTGCAGGTTCTGGTTTCACTCTCGGCTGCCCTCTGCTGGTAGTTTCAATTTTGCCTTCCCTGGTCAATGAAACAAACAATGACAAATAGATTGATCCTGTTTACAATGGTATGCCTCAATTCATCTAATCCTTCTGTTTTACTAAGCACAATTGCTTGCATTTTGTGATTTTTCTCAAAATCTGAACAAGTCCAGATCTTCACCCATACAATGTGCCTGTGAGGTATTGAAAAGATCAGCCAAACAATTTTTGAGTAATCACGCTGACAACACCAAGTGTCTGAGCTAGCCTTCTCTTTGATCTCACTGTTCAGTGCTGCTTCAATTTTGCTGTGGCTTGTCTCAAAATTTTATCAGGTTCAGATCTTCAATCTTACAGCAAAAATCTGTCAAGTACTTTTTGAGTTATAGTGCTAATGGGATCAAATGTCTGAAACAACCCCTTTTCTTACCATTACTATGTAGTGTACTTCAGTACAAGGCAGGAAAAACCCAGTATGGGGTATCAACCCATCACTGCTGGGCACACTCATACACCATTTACACACATGGGCATTTTGGCAATGGAAATTAACTTCAGCATGTTTTTAGACTGTGGGGGCAAAGTGGAATACCCAGAGGAAACCCCACAATGACAGAGAGAACATGCAAACTCCACATACATGGAGCCATAGAGGAGACCTGAACCCTTGACCAAAAAGTGGAAAGTAATCGTGTTAACCACAGCACCACAGTGCCATCCCAATTATGATTATAATAATAATTGTAATAAAACAATTGGGATAATAATAATAATAATAATAATAATAATAATAAATAATAATAATAATAATTAATTCTCATGCCACTCTCGGTTCCACGACTCAGGGGAACTTATAACATGAATACCGTTGCAAGGTTAAGAACTACAATCGTTCCCATGATGCCATGCTCCTTTTGGCGGTTGACTATCGCGACGCACCGTGCGTACACACGCTGTGGGCGTGACCAACTCTGGGCGGAGGAGGCTGGGCCGAAACAGCGGAGTTGAGCCTGCCTCTCCCGATTGATCCCGCGGCCGAAGCGTTGATAGAAAGTTGCTCGAGAGAACGATTCGGAAACATGTCCGACGACGAGCAGCAAGAGCAGACCATCGCCGAGGACTTGGTTGTTACCAAGTATAAGATGGGCGGCGACATCGCCAACCGTAAGTGAAAGCCAGCTGAGTTTGACCGGGAGGACGGTGGTGGCGTTTTCCCCGGTGCGAGGTGACCCGTAGGCGAGCAGCCGGACCCTACCGCAGCCATGTGCCACGACGCGGGGGACGCACGGAGCCACCTAGCTGTGACGGCGCAAGGCGTGCAGGGCGCACACTGACGGCCATGCTCCTATTAGCCAGGTGGCGCTACCCGTGAGATCCGCCAGATAGGCGCGTTATTGCCGGCGGGCTGGTAGAGGAGGCCGCCCGACTGGCGCTTGATCACCTGCACAGGCCGTCGCCGATCCGTTAGCTCCAGTGGGGCACAATAAGTTCGGTCGACGTCTGACTGCTACTTCATTGAAGCCGGGTTTAGTGCGGCCGGTTTTCGCCCTGCTAGTCGGCGGCCGTGCAGATGTGAACCCTGCCGGATTCGGCCGCAGAAATGGCGCTGAGAAAGCTCCCCAGGGCGACCGGCGGGACAGGAGCGTAACCCAGACGACTTACTGCGCCGTCCATGCGAAACAAGTTCCACTACTGGGCTTTCAGGCACATGGCGGTGAATAAGGTGCATCGGACTTCTGTAAGCGGCGTTAACCTGCAGCCTCGGGCTGAGGGAAGGGAGACACGTGGTTCAGCAGGGGTACACGCGGCCCCCACTGAGAGCGCGTTTGTTTCTCTGCTGCTTAAGTACTTTAAACGGGTAGATAATACAATTACCAGGAATGACACGAGGTCGCGTGACCCCAACCCACGCACATACACCCGGGATGGGTGGGGGTGGCGGGTTGTTAACTTTAATCTCTCCGGGTAACGCTGGTGCTCACGTCATACCACTGAGAACATCCGAACTGTTCAGTATTCCTCATATCAAGTTATATTTAATGATCGCTTGCCTTTTCAAGAGCAAATTTTTTTTCTGTAACTTATCCATATAATTATGGAGATTTTGATCACATGACAGTTACTTTATTGTTGGTGTCTCGTGTACAGAGACGTGGGCCTTGATGGTGTTCTTGGGACCAGGTTTCCAGAATGCATTCCTCTGTCGTATCTTTAGGCAAAGTTTGTTACTCGAACTAGGTTATAACGAAGTATAGATGACTCTGGAGAATGTTACACGCCAGGTATGTTTTAATGTATATTAATAAATAGTGGAGTTTGGTTTGTACTTCATATCATGAATACCATTAAATTTGAGTAGTTAAATGTTTTTTTCCGGTCGTTCTGACTTGTACCTTTGCTATTCCCGTCTAGAGGTCTTGCGTGCTGTGGTGGAGGCGGCCAAGGCTGGGGTGTCCGTGCTCAGTTTGTGCGAGAAGGGAGATTCCCTCATCATGGCTGAGACTGGGAAGGTCTTTAAGAAGGAGAAGGAGATGAAGAAAGGTGAGCAGCACACATGGGGATCTGGGTAATTATGGGATGGTTACATGTACGGGGTCCCTATGGCAACAGGTGCGCTTCTTTGTGGTGGAGAGCTGCTGTTTCTGGCTGTCTGCTCTAAATGCTTTGTAATACAATAACTTGGGCCTCTTTTTGGTGTCTGGTCCCCTCTGCAGGCATCGCCTTCCCCACCAGCGTGTCTGTCAATAACTCTGTATGCCACTTCTCCCCTTTGAAGAGCGACCCTGACTACGTGCTGAAGGATGGAGACTTGGTCAAAATGTAAGCACTCGTTTTACGCCCCCTTTTGGTCGTCACCTGAGCCGTGAACTGTGTGTGTGTTGATTCCAGTCGTCATGCATGACCTAGTCTTACAGTGTGCGTAGCTCTGTTTTCACATATTCTTACATTCGTCCACACGTTCCATGCTATTTCGTAGTCTGGGTCATCACAGTATACCAGGGGTCTTCAACTCTGGTCCTGGAGAGCTACTGTCCGTTAGGTTTTCTATCCTACCTGGCTTCTGATGAGCCACACCGGTTCCTGGTGTTTACCTGATAACAGGTGTGACTAATCAGAAGCCTGGTAGAATAGAAAACCTGCTGGGCAATAGGTCTCCAGGACGGGAATTGGAGACCCCTGCGATACGCCACCACAGTGCAGATTTTAATACTTGTGCTGTTGATGGTGAGAAGGATTATTAGTTTGGTATGTTGCATTTTAATTCTTTTCCAATCTAAGCAAGTTATTTAATAAAATTCACCATCCATCCAGGTGTCTGTAGCCATTGAATTGCACTAGGTGTCTGAAATGGCATAAAAAACCTTTCTCTCCCATTTTCTCTCCTCAGCGACCTCGGGGTCCACGTTGATGGATTTATCTCTAATGTGGCTCACAGTTTCATTGTTGGGGTGACCAAGGTAGGCCACAGGGATTTGCGTGAGGGAGGGGCCTTCTCTGAATGGCCTGTCCCCACTGCTCCTGTTGCATTGTGGTCTGTACTTGCTTACATCTCCTAAATCATACCATAATGCCTTTTCTGTAGGAAGCCCCGGTGACTGGCCGAAAAGCTGATGTGATTAAGGCAGCCTACCTCTGTGCAGAGGCTGCGCTGCGCCTGGTCAAACCTGGAAACCAGGTAGATTCAGGCCGGGATGCTGGGTAACTGTGTAGCCACCCGTGACTGGGATCTCTGTCCTGATTGTATGTTGTCCAGATTCTCTTTCTATGATTGTTTTTTATGTTGATTGCCTTTTTTTCCTTGTTTTTTCCCCCCAGAACACGCAGGTGACTGAGGCCTGGAATAAGATCGCCCAGTCTTTCAAGTGCACCCCCATCGAAGGTGTGTGTTGCAGAGTGCTGCCTTATCACAGACTAGGTACTGCAACTACTTCATAAATACTGCCTGCTTTTCCCTTTACCAGGAATGCTGTCCCATCAGCTCAAGCAGCATGTTATCGACGGCGAGAAGACCATTATTCAGAATCCTACAGACCAACAAAGGTGATGCAGGAGGGTTTGGCTTGAGACGGCTGCCGTGTAAATAGTACTGTAGGCCTGCTACTGCAGTTTCGTGTTGTTACTCTAATTAGCTGATTTTGCCATCCGTCTTCAGAAAGGACCACGAGAAGGCAGAGTTTGAGGTCCATGAAGTATATGCTATCGACGTCCTGATTAGCACCGGCGAGGGGAAGGTGAGGGACTGTGCACATCTCTCCATTCGCCATGACATGCAGGCAGGGATGCTGAACCTTTTTCCTCTGGCCGACTTCCCCAGGCACGAGATGGCGGGCAGCGAACCACCATCTACAAGCGTGACCCCACCAAGCAATATGGGCTGAAGATGAAGACATCTCGCGTGTTCTTCAGCGAGGTGGAGCGCCGGTTTGATGCCATGCCCTTCACCCTCCGGTGCGCTCTCCTCATCATTACTCGTTCAGGTCCACCTCGCTCTCCCCTGCCCCAAAAATAGGTCTTGATTTGCCTTTGCTCTTATGCCTCCCACCCCCCAGGGCATTTGAGGATGAGGGCAAGGCCAGGCTGGGTGTGGTGGAGTGTGCCAAGCATGAACTTCTGCAGCCCTTTAACGTGCTCCATGAGAAGGAAGGTGAGGTGCACTGCTGTGGCTACTAGGGGTCGCCGCCTTACTGTTGGAAGGAATGTCGCATCAAAAACAATAACTGTTTTGGTCTCAAGCTGAAATATGAGTCTAAGATGTAGTTTGAGTTTGTTTAAAACCGCACGTAGAGTGTCTTGCAGATAATTATTAACCAGGCATTTCCATTCAGGGTCACCTCATAACCGGCGCATTGTGTCTCAGGCTGGATTATCAGTTTTATGGGGCTTTTAAATGCAGCTCGATCATTTCAGTGCGGGAAGGGAGTCTTAGGTGTTTGTAGTATCATTCGTAGTGGTATCAGGAAACTCAATGTCACCATCATGCCTTTACTGAACAGCAGAGGGCAGAGCAGTCTCACAGAACTGGGACAAGCTGACTCTTTGCTGTAGGACTCCTGCACTTTGTGTGACTGTCTTGCTGTGCATCTAGGAGAGTACGTGGCCCAGTTCAAGTTCACGGTGCTTCTGATGGCCAACGGGCCCCTGAGGATCACCAGTGGGCCCTTCGAACCCGAGCTCTACAAGTCTGAGCACGAGGTCCAGGACCCAGACCTGAAGGTGAGGACACGGGGCTCTACGTGGAGAGCCCGTTTGGAGCGGCCATCAGCCCTCACAGCGCTGTCATAACTTCCTAAAGGATGGTTTACACTTCTGCATAGAATCTATGCCACTGGTAGCCACACTTCTGCCTGATGCCTGTACTTGCATTTCTGGGGAGGTGCGCATTAGGCTAGAGCATAGAGTACGTGGCTACGCTGCTACTTGCTGCGTAGATTCCATGCAGAATTGTATAATATGCCGTAAGGGGGGCAGAATTGAGGCTTCAGTGATGTTGGTGGGTGGGGATCCCTTACACTGTCAGTAACACCCTCTTTTAACCAATGCAACCAATAAAGGAAAGTGGGTTACGCCAGTCTAATTCAGTCCCACCTACCACACACTTCCTTCAGTATCTCTTACACCACTAAAGGCTGGTTTTCTTGATGAACATTGCAGTGTTCCTTTCTTTATAAATATTAAGGTTAAATGTGCTGTGGATGCTCTCCATGCCTTCCATACCAGTTGAATTATGAGCGTCTCTGGATTAATAGGTATCTCCAGTACCACATTTCAGAACGGGTTCACCATTTCCAAAACCTTCTCCCTTTCAGGCCTTGCTGCAGAGCTCGGCCAGTCGCAAGACGCAGAAGAAGAAGAAAAAGAAGGTATTGCTTTGTGAGCCCCCGCACTCGAAGCCAAGCCTTCGGTGGTATAAAGGCTTGACTTTAAACCTGGCCGGGTGCCCTCTTCTGCTCTGCTCTTCTTGTCTCCCTTTTCATTGCCTGATCTTCATCTTTCATCCCTCCCAGGCTTCCAAGAACGCAGAGAATGCTACCGGACAGCCGGCTGAAGAGAACGAGGCTGCGTAATCCACTGTGCCTCGCTCGCTCCCCTCTCACACAGACACACGCGTACTTTCCAAAGAACTGAGAAATCCTGTCTGCCCCATTGCAAAGTTCTTTAACCCTATTGCATTACATTTGTTAGCCACCGCTACATAATTAAGCTTGAGACAGTTTTCCTAAAATGTTCTTAAGCCTCTGACATCAGTCATTTTTCCTAATCAAATTTTATCAATAAAACGGATTTAAATTACATTGCTTTTTTTTTTTTTTTTTGGTTCGTTAAAATCTTCCATGTCGCTGCGTTGCCTCCGCGATAAAGCAATGCTTTTGCAGTGAATAACAGTGTAATTGAACAACAAAACCTAAATTGTTTGTTTTTGTTTTTTTTTTAAGAGGAAAAACAAAAAAAAAACAAAACTTTTTCACGTTCAACCCTATGCCATAAGTGCTTGAATTTAACTTGATGACTGAAACAATTTATAATCCAGAAAAAGACTAGTGATGTAAGACTTATGGAGAGCAGATGTCTCTAGCTTATAAAATTATGTTGCGGAAGGTGGCCCATGACATTTCGGGCATTGTGAATGCTGAAATTAATTGCCCTCACCCGAGACCACCACAGCAGCACGGAACCTCCGAAGGTGAACTACATGACGGGACTGTGACTTACTGCCATCAAACCCCTGACTAGACATTTCGTTCTGTTGATTGGGATCCCCCCCCCTCCTTTACTGAAACATGTTGACCAGTATGTGTCCCCTATCATTTTTTTAAAGGAATACCTCACTTGCTATCATTGTCTCAAATGTGACTATCATAAAGCCCCAGACTTTGTGAAATCCTATTGTGTTTTCTCTTTTCTTTGGACAGAAATACAGCATTTGTTAATGACATGCTCGTTTGCGAAATTGATTTTGTTTTATGCCTTTCCTTTTGGTGAATTTATGCGGATAATTTGTGTCGAGTGTCCAGTGTCGTACCACAGACGCATGTATTTTCGCTCTAAAAATCCTATAACCAGTAAATATCAGCCCTACAAGTGCATAATTTGGACATGGCACACTGTTGCTTCAGACCTGTTTTCCACATCTGTTATGTATTAGTTAATAGAAATGCCACGGATTGACAACCCCCAGTATGTGATTCACATATAATTTACTAAAACCGACCAGTAGACAGAGATAATTGGCGTCACGCATGTTCATGCACATTTTCCAGTAAAGGTGGGGATTTATTACCTGTCCTATAATGTCCAAGAAGTATATGGGATTAAATGAAGTAGAAATAAAAGCAACTGAGATTTAAGACCGCCTTGAATGAAATTCATGGTGTCTGGAATCGTGCGCAATTTCTTGGGTGTTTTCTCTTACCTCCGGTTTTCCCGTGTTCTGTACGGTAGAGCTTATTTAATGTCCTCCTCAAAAAAAAACTAACATTTTATTTTTATTAGGGGAAGTGGGCTTCTTTGAAGCTGCTGTGTCTTGGAAGATTTAAAAAAGTAACAACAACCCTATCTTTGTGTTTTGTTAGTTTTGTAGGTTCTTTTCGGTCTTGACTGACAATTGGAAAAGTAATAAACTTTTTAATAACAAAACTATCCTGCGTACATGTGTGGTTTACTGGCAGAAATGGCGTATTATTAATGGTTTGGCCACTGGAAGCGAGTCGTGCGAGTGGTGGTTAGTGGTTACAAGATGAAGTGTGGGATGTTTACATTTTTTCGTGAGTTCAAGGCTGTCTGAATGGTAAAAAGAGGGATAGGTGTCAAACTGAAGACAATTACTCTGTTAGTGTTTTTATCTATGAAGAATTATTACAACCAAATTAAAAGTAAGTAAAGAAATAGTAAATACTTTGCTAATGTGAAAAAGTCTGAGATGATTATGGAAACCGGGTAGACAGAAGAGTGGGGTTATGTAAATCTTGTCGGTGAATTGTTTCTTGATCTTTGCAAACGTATGCAACCACACAATCGTGATAGTTGTATTCTGAAAGTTTAAAATAAGTTTCATATAATATCTAAGTAAATGCTAAACACATCGCTTTTTCCTGGTCAGGGTCGCGGAGGTGCTGGAGCCCATTCAGGGCAGCATATAGAACACAACGGAGGGTTACGTCCCGGATAAGATATCAGATACCTGGTATAAGATACCTGTACGAGTCCAGGACTTTGAAAAGAGCAGGAAAGATTATGGCTGATTCCTCTCACCCTGGTCACAAACTCCTTCGGACTCTGGCAGAAGGTTGCGGTCCATTGGGACCAAAACATCACGAAATATGGATAGTTTCTTCCCCATCGCAGCACGCCTCATTAATAAGGCCAGGAACGCTTGCTCGAATATTATTTCCTCATCCTAGTATAAGCTTGCACTCTCTTAAATATGTATATATTTCTCTCAGTTCCACTGCTATATCATACATACACATTATTCTATCTATTTCTATTTGTATCTAATATATTAGTAATGTCTGGCACCAACCACCAAAGCAAATTCCTTGTATGTGTGAACGTACTTGGCAATAAACTATTCTGATTCTGATTTAAAAGATTATTTCAACTATTCTCCACGTGTTTCATGATGCGAACTACATTTCCCAGAATGCCCAATATCTGGCCATGTGACGTGAATCGCGCGTTAAAAGCTGTCGCCTGCAATAATTACGTCCTCTTGGAGTTGGTGCCATCTTAGGAAGGTGAGGGATTTATCCCGTTGCTAAACGTATCCGAAACAATCCAGTTAAATTAAGTGCCATCCATTGTATTTTTAAATTAAATTGCTTTTTTCCTTTACAGACCCATCTCCACGACATGCGAGCGAAGGTAAAATACGAGTTTTGTCGTGTATGGTTGTCCTTAAATGATTTCTCGTTAGCCTCAGGGGCTTTCGCTTACGATGTAGTACTTCTCACTTTTGTTTTAAATATTGCTACGTTTGAACTCCTAGCATTTGAACTAGCAAACGTGTAAGGTATATTTTGCGTGAATATGCCTCAACGTGATAGTCTTTCGAATGTATCTTGCGCTGTTTACCGGGGTCCCTGTACATTGATAGAGTAATGAAAGCGCCTCACCTGAGGCCGATCTGATTTACTGTAGGCCTTGCATTCGCCATTTCGAATATACATATATATATGCGGCTTCGTGCATGTTCCGATTCCTTATCCGCGGACTAGTAGTCTGGGTCCGTTTCCGCGCTACCGTGGACCCGGAGCGTAGCTCTGTGTGCGGCCTGCCGCGCCATGCCAGTCCCCGCGTGCACCATACGGTCGCACATGTAATACTTAAGGCCATTTGATACAAGCATAAAGTTGTGTACTTCCTTGATGCCAAACTGAACTTCACACTTTATTGTTGTTAAAATGTGCAGCAGTGTCATCTAATTTAATGCTTTCTGTTTCAGTGGAGAAAGAAGCGTATGCGCAGGTAAGCAACCGATTTTCTATGCTGGGGAGGTGGTCCCCCCCCCCCAAAATTTACGGTGGTGGATAAATTACCAGGGAGTTCCTGATAAATCAATAAAGGATTTATCGTTGATGATCATTATGAAGAACTGGGATAGGCTCCAGACTTCTGTGTCTAGGTAGATAGGGGAATTAATGTTTAAGCAGTATATATTGTGTTGTGTTTTTTTTTTTTATTTATGTCATTATTTTTTTCTTTTCTTTTTTCACTTCCATGTCTGCACTGGATAAGTTGCTTTTCATCTCATTGTATATTGTATATAATGACAATAAAAGGCATTCTCTCTCTCATAGACTTACAACTGTAATCTTCAAAATGTTGTAGATTGCAGTTTGTGTTGCCACTATTAACTAGAAGTCATTTGTAAAGCTGCCTCTCTCTGGGTACCTGCTTAACCTCCTTTTCCTTGCAGGCTGAAGCGCAAAAGGAGAAAGATGAGGCAGAGGTCCAAGTAAACTGGCCCCTCCGTTGCAGCTGTGGCCTTCCTACCCCCATATCCTCGTGGTCTTCGTGGAGCCCAGCAGTGCCTGAACACTGCTGCTGACCGGCGTTGTGCCCCCCGTGGAATTCCAGGGGCCTTGGTGCCGTAATGCCGCATACCTGCGCAGAATGAGGACCATGGCAACCCACCGAAGGACCTGAGCGATGTGACTCGCCTTTTGCCACCCTGGACTCTGGCCAAATATTCATCACAGTTGCTTTGTATGGAAAAGTCCCAATAAAACGTTGTGGTTTGTGAACCATTTTGCATGTTTCTTTGTGATTTTATTTCCCCCCCCCCCCCCCAACGTCTTAATGTGGGAGTGGCATCTGTGCTGTCAAACAGTATAACAATTTGTACCCTTGTCACGGGCTGTACCCTCAAGGGTCTGCCAATTGTACCCTGGCTGTAAGTAATTGTACCTTTCGAAGTACAGAAATGGACTGTGAAGAATATCCACGAGGTACAAACATTAATTGGTACAAAATGTTCTTCAGTCTATTTCTGTATCTTAAGAGGTACATTTACCCATGTACAGACCCATTGACAAAAAAGTACAAATTGGTACTTTTTCTGACAATATAGTATATGTGACTCCCCTTGCTTCCCCTTGGTTTTATTTTCAACTATTAAGCTTTAATGCTGAATAGTAACTGGGAGTTTTGGTGGTGTCCATTTTGTCACCGTGCTTGGCACTGTTGCCTCATGGTTCTGGAGACCAGGGTTCATGTGTCAGCTCTGGCTCTGTACAAAATTTGCATATTCTACCTGCGTCATTGTCAGGTTTCTGGTGGGTTCTCCGGTATTCTCCCCACTGTTCTAAACATGTAGAGGTTGATTGGAGTTACCAAATTATCTGTAGGTGTGAATGGTGAGTGTGCCCTGAATTTGTGTTTGTGTACTGCCTTTTTTCTTCTCTTGTGTCTGTAGCTTCTGGGATAGTTTCCAGAGCCCTCTGACCCTGCATAGGATAAGTGGGTATTGTACTGGACTCATCAAATAAAGGTCTGAGTGCTGGTGATTTTCCAGCCTTCCTTTACGTTTGACCCAGTGTGAAGCCTCTGTAGCCCAATCAGAATCTGTAATTATCAAATTAACTACCTGGGAGAACTGGAAAACAAGGCCTGGATTTGGAATCGAGGACCGGATTTGAAGAGCCCTGGTGATGAATGAGTGAAGTAGAATGTACATTGATTTCCATGATAACCCTGATGATTTCAGGTGGTGGTGGGGCAGGCCTGTGTGCTTTCAGAAGTTGCCGTTTCATGTCCGGGGAAGGCTTCTGATATATTTTTTTGATGCTTAAGCTTGTAAGTAGAGTTTTGTTGGGCTGTGGCGGGAAAATGTGTTTGCACAGCATGGTACCCAGGCAGCACCTGAGAACAGGAAGGCCCTCCAGTGCATCATCAACTACTGCAATCACAGCATGGTACCCATGGAGCACCTGAGAACAGGAAGGCCCTCCAGCACATCATCAGAACAACCCAGAGGATCACTGGCTCACAGCTTCCTGCCCTGGAGGAACACTTCAGAACCCGATGTGGCTGCAAAGCCAGGAACATCTGCAGTGATCCGACCCACCCTGGACACAACCTCTTCACACTTCTGCCATCTGGCAAGCATTACAGAGCCTTGACTGCCTTTTACCCTAAAGTTATCACACTGCTAAACACCCTGGGCCCACTCCCCAATCTCACAACAGTTGATACTGTAATCCATTATACCGGGCAATATTTATGTTTGTGATAATTTCCTGCAGTATCAACTGAGAGTTTTCTCAACTGCAGTAATTTATCTCCTCCAATAATTCATGTGCAATATTCCTCCTATACTTTTATACCATGTACTGTAATTGCTACGTGATATTTATTTGAATCTATATTCTTTTTTCCCCTAAAACTTTCTTTAGCTTGTACGGTCTTTATTGAGGCTTCTATAGAAGGATCCAAACGTCATCAAATTATACTTGTACAGCGGCAAATATTCAGCTGCTACGCCATTTTGCAATATGCAGTACCGGAGTGCAACGCATGGGGCAGCATATTTATCTTTATCTGTTACGGCGAACGACGAGGCCTTTGAGGTGTTTTTCTACGTCTTGCATAAAGAGCGTCGTTGGGTTGGAGGACCTCCAGTATAGTCTGTTTAGTGGGAGTGATGGTTACATTTGTTTAATAAATCTAATAATATATAATCATGCGCTCGCAAATGTAACTCTCGCCTCCCGTCTGAACGACCGGCGAGAGCCGCACAGCAGAGCGGTAAGACGGATTGTTGGATGTTTAAACCGCGGTCGGGTGAGGAGTAACCAGCGTGCGCCACCCGAGGTGCGGGCCCAGGTGCCGCCGCGGCGTCGGTGCTTGGTCGCTGACCGTTTTTTGTCCAGAAATAGCCCCCGGTGCCTAGGTGTTATTGATTTTATGATATTTTTTATCGGTGCGGTTAATGTTTGTGTGTTGTTTTCATTAAGGCGTCTTTCGTTGGTTAAGTGTAAATTGGTCGAATTCCATGCGTTCCTGAAACATCTCTCAAAGTATTTAGTCCCTTTTGTGTAGGTACTTACACCACCGTGGGACGTGTGTGTACACGGCAGTTTCTCGGAAGTGCCCGGTAAGCCTCTGATGTATCTTAATCCTCTCCGCAGGTGCTCGGAGCAGAGGTGACGGAGGTCCGTAGAGCTCCAGATTCGCAAGGGGAAACAACACAAGCGTGACTGGTTTCAGGAGCAGACAGGCGAACCGTAACCCACACTCACACATGTGTGCTGTGTGCCCCCCACACCGGGCCAAGCGCCATGCCTGACCGGGATAGTGCCTACCTGTCAGGCGGCGGTGGAGGAGGCAGCGGGGCTGGAGTTGGGCTTGGTGTGGGGGAGGAAGGGGCAGGGGCAGGACTGGTTGGGGGGGCAGGAGAAGGCAGAGGTGCAAGCGGGGGAGGCGCTGGGGGTTGTGGAGGGGGAGGTGCTGGGGTTGGGGGCATGGGAGGAGGCGGAGCACTGGGGAATGGGACTAGCTGTGGGGCTGGGAGCAATGGCGGCCTGGGCTCAGGGATGGGCTTGGACGGCATCTGCCGGGACTTCCTGCGGAATGTGTGCAAGCGGGGAAAGCGCTGCCGCTTCCGGCACCCGGACTTCAGCGAGGTGCCCGACCTTGGCGTGCAGAAGAATGAGTTCATCTTCTGCCACGACTACCAGAACAAGGAGTGTGTGCGCTCCAACTGCCGCTTTGTGCACGGCTCCAAGGAGGACGAGGACTACTACAAGAAGACGGGCGAGCTGCCCCTGCGTCTGCGCGGGAAGGTGGCGGCTGGCCTGGGCCTCTCCCCCACGGACCTGCCACTGAGCCGCGGGGAGGTGCCCATCTGCCGGGACTTTCTCAAGGGCGAGTGTCAGCGGGGGAATAAATGTAAATTCCGGCACGTCAAAAAGGACTATGAGTATGATCCGCCCCGAGGAGGCGTGGGGGGTGTCATGGGCACGGGAGTCAGCGGGATGGTGAGCGTGGGTGGTGTTGGGGGGGGTGGGGTAGGTGTGGGCAGTGGCATGTCAGGGTTGGTGGGTGGGGGCGGTAATATGATGGGCATGGGGTGCCCAAGTTTGGGCGGTTGCCGGGATCAAGGTGTGTCCGGCGGGGGGGTCGGCGGCGGCGGCAGCAGCATGGGCGGCTGCATGTCCATGGGACCAGCGGGTCCACGACGTTTTGACAGGGGCCCATGCTCCGTGTACGACCCCCTGTTTGAGAGTGGCCTGTTTGAAGCCGGCGCCTTCGAGGCCCCTGTGGACCACACGGCCTTGCAGCTCAAGAGGCGCCGGCTGGAGGGGCTGCGTCTTGCAGACGGTGGCGGCGGTGGGGGCCACTACGAGCTAGGAGTCCAGGCTGCCCTCCCTCCTCGCCCCCTGGAGTACAGGTTTCTGGAAGAGGAGAATGCGCTGCTGAGGAAGAGAGTGGAGGAGCTGAAAAAACAGGTGACTTGATGGGGGGCTGTGTGTGTTTGTGAGACACTGAGTGAACTGCTTGGTTCAGCCATAGAGACACAGAGCTCCAAGGATGAGATTTATACTACCATTCAAAAGTTTGGGGTCACTTGGAAATTCCCCATGGGCTAGCCTTCATTTCTCAGAATAAGAATAGATGGATCAGTTTCAAAAGAAAGTTCTTTATTTCTGTCCATTTTGGGCCTTTAATCAAACCCACAGCTGCTGATGCTCCAGATACTCAGCTAATCTAAAGACTGGCAGTTTCAGCTGTGCTGTCGTAATTTCAAAAGGGATTTCCAATAATCAAATTTGCCTTAAAATGACAAACACAATGTGCCATTGAAATACAGGAATGATGGCATACAGAGGCCCACCAATGTAGATATTACATTTTTAGTCATACACAGTAATCATTTACAAAATTAACAATGTCTACACTGTGTTTCTGTAATTTGTTAAAACAAGGAGATTTGTAAGGGACCCCAAACTTTTGAATAGGGCTGTATTTCCTGACAGCTTATTTTTACCACTATTTCTTCCGTTTTTAATACAAGAAGTTTCTTATGAATATGCTTGGGTTTTCAGGTCTCAAACCTCATTGCCACCAACGAAGTTCTGTTGGAGCAAAATGCCCAGTTCCGCAGCCAGGCCAAGGTGATGACTCTGTCCTCCACCCCCACACCCTCCGAGCAGAGCCTGGCGCCCCCGGTGGGCTCCGTCAGCTCCTACAACCACGGCATCGCGCAGACACACACCACGCTGAGCAGCGCCGGCCTGCAGCCGCGCCCCGTCACCCAGCAGGACCTGGTGGCCCCGGCAGGGGCCCCCACTGCGCCTCCGTCCAATGCCGCCCCACCCACCGCTCCCCACCTCAACCCTGAAATCACCCCACTCTCCGCAGCCTTGGCCCAGACTATAGCCCAAGGCATGGCCCCGCCGGTGTCCATGGCCCCCGTAGCCGTGTCTGTAGCCCCTGTGGCAGTGTCCATGGCCCAGCCCCTGCCTGGCATCACCATGAGTCATGCCACCACCCCCATGGTCTCGTACCCCATCGCCAGCCAGAGCATGAGAATCACCACTATCCCTCACTGACAGACCACCGCAACCAGCCCCCGGTTCACCTGGACCGGGGGAGCCGACAGACACTAGGAGAAGCCCCTCCCGTAGAAAAGCTGCAGGGTGGTGTGGCTGACGTGTCCAGACTTATGCCAGTGCAGCCTGACTGCTTCCCCATTCTAAGGGATTCTGGACCAGTGGCTCTTTTTCGGGAAGCACCAAAAGAGTGATTTACACAAAAAGTAGACGGGGAAGTAGAGGTTCACCGAGCCATCGAGCCTTTTAATATTTTTTCTGTTTTGTTGTATTGTTGATTTGCTCTAAAACACGGAATTTTGCACAGACGCGAAATAACCACATGGACGTTCTTGCTTGCTGATATTGATATTGTTTGGTAGCAGGTTCAGTTTTACTCGATGCATAAAAAGATCTACAGACTTTTGTCGTGGTGATAAATTGATGAAAAGTCTCTATTGTGAGGCTGCTGTATTTCTTGAAAACACGAGTTTTTCATACTTAAACTTGCTGTTCTTTGCACTCCTTTATGCACAGTGCCCCCTACACAGCATCCTGGCACTAATCCAGTTACAGAGGAATCCTCTGCACACATAAACATATCCTGCCTGTTACAGGTATTTAAAAGGCTCAAGTTTCTGATACCGTGTTAAGTGATGTTTTTCAGTGATTTGTTTTTCAGCCTTGCAGAAGAAGTGAACCTCTTGCTTACAGGATATACATTTAAAACAGGGGTCAGTGCCATGGCTAATTCTGCTAGACATTTAGATCAAAGCGTAAATTTTACCACGGACATGGCATTTAAAAAGATGACATGTAAGCACTGTGTTTTGTTATCTTTTTTTCTCAATCAACAAATGTTTGTCTATGCGTAGGTTGATGATCTCCCTGATTTAAAATCCATATTTTAAAACTAACTTCTGAAGAACCTTTAAAATCTATTTATTCTGGTTTACATGTGGTGATGACGAGTTTGCAATAGTATTTATAGCTCAGTGTTTTGAAATCCAAGGTAATGAGTTGCGACAAAAATCCAAAGGGAATCAGATTTGTTAGCGGTGAATATTTGAATGCTGCCAGTTTTGCTAGCTGACGATCCGCTCACCGAGGCCCCAGCCTTCAGCTTTCCCTTGATCTATATTGCACCCGACCCCCACAGCTCCCCTTAAAGGGGAGTGGCCAAAAGAGTGAGGTCGTGGATACAAGCGGCCGAAATGAGCTTCCTCCGCAGGGTGACTGGGCTCAGCCTTAGAGATAGAGTGAGGAGCTCAGACATTTGGGAGCCGCTGCTCCTCCGCATCTAAAGAAGCCAGCTGAGGTGGTTCAGGCATCTGTCTAGGATGCTTCTGGGATGGCTCCCTGGGGAGGTGTTTGGGGCATGTCCAACCGGGTGGAGGCCCTCGGGCAGACCCGGGACACATTCGGGCATGTCCAACCGGGTGGAGGCCCTCGGGCAGACCCCGGACACATTCGGGCATGTCCAACCGGGTGGAGGCCCTCGGGCAGACCCGGGACACATTCGGGCATGTCCAACCGGGTGGAGGCCCTCGGGCAGACCCGGGACACATTCGGGCATGTCCAACCAGGTGGAGGCCCTCGGGCAGACCCCGGACACGTTGGAGAGGTTATATCTCTCGGCTGGCTTGGGAATGCCTTGGTATTCCCCTGGAGGAGCCTTAGGACTTGGCTGGTGAGAGGGAGATCTGGGCATCCCTGCTTAGACTGCAGCCACCGACCCTGGAAAAGCAGCGGAAAACAGATGGATGAATATTTAAATGAAAGCATACATTTTTTTAAAAGCATTTTTAATGTATTTTGTCGCTATAAAGCAGTGGTCCATAATGTTTAGGGACGTGCACTTGTAATTGAAAGATTGCTGGTTTGAATCCCCGACCAGCAAAGTACCACTGAGGTACCCTGATTAAGGTGCCACCCCCAAGCACTACTACCTGGGTGCTGAATTTGCTGCCCCCTGCAATGTCACGATGTCACATATGGGTTAAATGCAGAGGACAGATTTTGTTGTGCACTGTGTGCTTTGGTGTGTCAACAATGACAACTAATCCCCCCCCAACCTGATTTTGAAAGTAAGTCACTATAAAGTACTACCTGACAAAACAGCCTAAAGTAGTTTATTATTTTAATGGATGTTTTCAGGACAGTGCATTGATATTCAGTCTCCTTTTAATAAAACTCAGTTTCTTTCTGCTTATTAAATGCAGTGTCATAGCAAGCCTAGTGCTTATTACCCCAGGAAGCAAGGGACAGGAGACACCCTGCATATAATAGAATAATGGTACTTTATTGATCTTCAAGGGGACATTCTCTTTTTGCTGATCCAATCCTGCTCTCCATGCGACGCACACTGAGGGGAGTGGGAGCCTGATGACTTTCCAATAACAGGAACAGAGACCTGAATCACTGAGCCGCACAAAATCCCAGTACATGGTTCACCACCCTTCCCACTGGGAATGAGACCATAAGGCACATGTCCACACACCAGCAATTTAGAGAGTACTTCACTTAACTACTCGTAATGGGGATTCTGGCCCTTCTCCAGGCGCTAGGCTCATTAAATGAGCCGTCTCTTTCAGCTCTTAAATGGCCCTTTGAGTGACACATAGGTTACATTTGCAAAATGAATTCATTCTCTGCATTAACCTCCTTAAAGCCATGCTCTGCATCACTTTCATTAGGAAAACATTTACATATGTACTGTCAGGAATTTAAATTTGTTCATTTGAAAACACAAGTAAGACAGTGTTGGATCTGCGTTCTTTACTGTCAGAAGTATAATACAGTATAACAATTTGAACAATTACAAAAAAAGCTTAGGTTTTTACACTAAATTAAGGCAGATTTGAAATGAGAAAAATGAACCGCCTCAAATTTCTGAGTTGGCTTCTTCTCTCTGTGAAAATGTGTCCGGTCTTGGAGAAGACGCTCTCAGATGGGACTGAGGTTGCAGCTACACACAATCTTGCTTTCGTAACTTCAGTAATTGGGGGTAGACTGCGGCCTTGCCCTTCGACCAGCTCAGAGGGTCAGCAAGCCTCTCCCAGAGGACTGAATTATATTCCATCCTGTGGAACTGTTGTTTTACTATACTGTCATCATCATACCACCAGCATACCTTTCTGATTTCCACATTCCATCACCTACTTAAAGAGTTCCAGAACAGTGCGTGCTTCCTGCACGACATCTCATTCTTCTTTTACCAGTAGGGAGCAGTGTGTGGACCAGCGGGCTAAGCCTTTGATTGGAAGGTTGCTGGTTTGATTGCATCCATTGATTTCCAAAAGTCACACAATGGGTCTTGGAGATGGCAAACCCCTCCGCTGTTGCGGAGACATAAGCTTTTCTGCAGCTATAGTGTTCCTGTGGAAGAATCCCACAATGGTCTTCACTTTCTCCACAGTGGTCTTCATCTCTTTAAGGACATCTTTCACAATCAAACTGATTGTGTGAGCTAGACGTGAGTGATGAGTCCACTTCAATGTCTGGATAGCTTTGATTATATTTGCTGCATTATCACTAACTCAACAAGTGACTTCGTCATCAACCTTCTGTATTGTTCATTGAAGTGGCAAGTAACTGATATAAATTAGGTGGTGGCTTTGGATGTCCAGCGGTCTATTGTCAGGCAAACCACAGACACATTTTCATCCCTTTCTTACAGTGAAGACCTTGCTTCACCATAGATTCCTGGAACGGATGGTGCCGAAGGGGGTTTCTAGATTGGCATGCCAGACGTTGAATTGAGAGCATGGCGATACTTCCTAAATCCCTTGTCCTCTACTATTGAGAATGGCTGCAGGTCACTGGCAATCATTTTTGCCAATATCTCACTAATCATCTTCTGTCTTGCGGGAGTCTAAGCCTTTGAGATAAAGTGCCTCATAGAAGTCTGGGAAGTTTTGAAATCTGTAATGACCCTGACAAGGCCAGTTAATTCTTCATGTTTTGTGGCTGCAGCAGGCCCCCCAGCTTGTGAATGTTGTAACAGTACTGTTGAATGCGCCATTGTTGATTGACTATGGAGATTATGAGTTGACCCTCCTCGGTGTAAAATTTTAAACTTTAATTCTGTACTCAGCTTTTGCATTGCCGAAGTTGTTAAAATGTATCCA
Organism: Mormyrops attenuatus; assembly: GCA_026777985.1. NCBI lineage: Eukaryota > Metazoa > Chordata > Actinopteri > Osteoglossiformes > Mormyridae > Mormyrops > Mormyrops attenuatus. Next base: position 1,170,482 of record JAODKC010000088.1, read on the forward strand.
AATGCTGCTGTTTTGGACATACACTCATCATGTTGTCCTTGTTCAGTCATGTCGATATAACCGCAGCAGCTTAGACCAACTAGCCGGCTCTTACCGCCCATTTAAAGAGCAGACTCGTTCACCTGACTATTAACTACATGTATGTGGTAAGACTGTGGTAGGAAAAATGCATTAACCTGAAGAGCATGGACGATTTTACCGGGGTGCAATTGCACCCCCTACTGGACAGACGAAATGCTATTTGATACGCATAATAAAGTCCATTAAATGAAATTATATTGTAAAGTTATGTTCGAAAATATGGCTTGTGTTAGTCATTTTAATGTGCAATAATAATTTTTGTAAATTAGTTTATTTATCTTTATTTATGTGTATTTCACCTAATGGTTGGGCTCTCTCACCTTTCACCACCTGGGAGAAAAGCTTAATGTCGCCTTTGCTGAAGAGAACATGAAAACAATAGTGACGCAGTCACACATGGCCAGCGACAGAAATCGAACTCTCAGCCCTGGAGATGAGAAGTGACAGTGCTGCTATTGAAACAGCATGCCACTCACGTGACAATAGTGGAAATTAAACTAACCAGTAAGTAGGCTACCGAGAAATTATTTTCTACACTCACTTTTTATGAAGCTATATCTGACCTCTGTAAATTTAGAAACAAGAGGAGAATTCAAATATTTAAGTACAACGATTCCACTTAAGTCAAATGTTTATGTGAACCTCCGTACATCGCAATCAGTTCTCCAAGCAGAATGATTTTTTTTACATTAACTATTCAGTATTATAATGATAACTGAGTAATCTGAATCGAAAATCAGGGAACACACCCTCTTCACTGCACATAAAAATTCAGTTTAGAGATATTAGTTCATCGGAACCACTTGCTCTTCAAACGTGAGAGTAAATTAACATGCATTCTGCACATAGTACATACGCTTTATTAGGCTCGGGAATCCTCCCCAGACATCACTTGAGTTTTCCTCTCTGATCATTTCTCTAACTGCTTTTATGGTAAAGTGAGATTGTCTGTCTTTGCAGCATTTACTGCGCATCTCTGTTAAGTATTCTTACTGGAAGACGACAATAGGCTGTTTCTAGTATTTCGGCTGTTATAAAACTCCTTGAACACCTTCGAAGTGGATGAGCTGGAGTCCTTTGCTGATTCTTACAGGCGTGGCATCGCAGCCAAAAAGCGCGGATCCGGAAGAAAAGATCCCGCTGTTCAGCGGCGCACAATGTGCCAGTCTGCGCAGTAATACGCACTGGGCGTGTTTCCGCTGGGGTCCAGTAACGGGACGCGGTCGGAGGCTGTCAGCTAGAAGTCATTGCGGGAAGGTGTGCAGATGTTCAGTCACTGATTGCGAACCACACGTCCGTCCTCGACTCTTTCGCTCCTACTATGCTCGGCTCCTATGCCACGTTTTAAACTCGCACGCGTTTTGCGCTGCATGCCATTTTAAGCAGGAGCCCAGTGTTTTTTGGTACATCCGCCATCTGAGAAGAGTTTCGGCTGAGGTTGGTGGAGGAAAAAACCCACTACGATGCCTGGCGAGGAAGCAGGGGCGGCCGAGCGTAAAGGCTCCGAGTCCACGGACACGGTTCAGCCCGAGATGAGCGATACGAAAGTCGCAGAAGCGCAGCTCCCCGTTGCCAGCCGGTTCAACTTTAAGTCCGTCCTTTGGACCTTCGGGAGGTGTCTGTCCGCCCTGTTGCCCGTGTACCTGGCTGGGTATTACAGGATAAGCACTGGCCTGCTAGTCTTCGGGCTGACCGTCTACACAGGCTGGAAACATGCTCGGGATGCGAAGGAGGCTCGACTGCGCTCCGCCATGCAGTCCCTGGAAGACGGACAGGGATCACAGGACGGAAAAGCCCTGCGCAGTTCGCAGCATTTCCCAGGATCGGTACGAGTCCAAAGCCGCATCGCTGCGTTTTTTTATGTCCAGTTATCACTCTGTGTATCCAGCCAAGGTGAATCATTGTGGTGCCGTTGAAGTACTTGCTTTTCAAACGCACAGCCACGAAAATGATTTTTGCAGTCATTTATTTAATGAAAGGAGCTGTTAATATGTATCGATTTGTGAATTTAGGCTTTTCCCGTAGTTTTTGTTTTACCTTTTAAATTAAATTGCAGTCTGCAAACGATGTAAATAAAATGAACTGCACAAGTTCTGTAAACCATCCATGTGAAAAAAGTAAAAGGCTTTGAAGATCTAGAATATGCCATCTAGGTTTGGACCAGAACATCATGTCTGTACAACCTAGTGCTAAAAAAGAGAAAAATTAAACAAATGAGCAGGGATATATTGACAAAACATTAATAAAACATTAATACGTGAATTAGTCATCCCTGTTATAGAAACTATTAATTATGCAATATGAAGGAAACACTTTTGTTATTAAAATGCAGCAAGCTACAGATGACAAACAAATTTTGAAATATTCCCGGTATACTCTAACAAGAGCGGGCTGGGTGACAAACACCCTATTAAATTAATCTTTGTCTATATTAGGCAATCCTAGATACAGGCCCTCAGGGAGAATTTGGAGGGGCGGGGGGAGTCAAACAAAGTGGAGGAAAAGAGAGTAAATAAATGGAAAGTGGCTGGATGTTAGGGAGGTTTTTGGAGCTGCTAGAGATGGTCATTATCAGTTGGCACGTGGAGCGCGGCACTGAGTGCTGTGAGTGAGATACCGCTTCTGCTTTTTGGCTGTGGCACTCCCGTCACCGTGAGGAGTCTGAAAAGGCACATGCTGAAGAGTAGTATGCTAACGCTGACTCATTGTGAAAGCAGCCATTCTCCTTCTGAAACCAACCTGCCCGCACAGGCGAACGGATCGCGTGCCGCTCCTGAGGCAGGGACGCTAACACCCCATCAGCATTTACATGTGTCTGCTCAGGGAATCTGCAGCTGCCAGTGAGGGCAGCGCTGCTGGGGTCTTTCACATGCACCTTGTTGTATTACAGGGTGTGTTGCTAAAAGTCTCTACCCACAATCCTTACAGAGGAAACAATGATGTTTAGTGTCTGAGTGTATCAGCTGACACACACTCAGTATTTGTATGTATGAACTATTTTCAGGTCATCTCTGATTGGTGTAACTATCTGATGTAAGGGGGGAGAGGGGAGTTTTAGTTTTATAATAATAAAACACAATTTTAAAAGTATTCTGATTGGCCAGTGCCCATTTGGGGCCGGGGAGTGTGTCCAGATCAACAGAATGTGACAGCTTACTCATGTAACACTTTGTCTTATTATTTATGCTTTTTTTTTCTTGGTAGATTCATATTCCAGATTTGGAGAAAGTCGAGTGGCTGAACAAGGTACTGCATTGTTTTGGTCTGTCTGACGTCTGTATGCAATAATGCCAGTCCCTTCCTGAAGCATTGCCCAGTGTAAGGTTAATGACAGTCACCCTCATAGATTTGCTTTTCAACAAAACCCAGGCAACAAACGAAAATAAAGGACCTTGGTTTGTATATAGATTATACATATATACACACGAGTCAGAGGCACACAAACCATTTCTTATCCCTGGTTGGGGTTGATATAGGGGTTGATATTTTCAGACCCAATCAGACCTTCAGTTGTCATTAAATGTAAGCAAAATTCACCCCATCCATATAACCAAGCACGGTGTTCGTGCTTCTGTTTAAGACCAGTGACTGTGTGCCACACAGAGTTAAATGTTTGCGAAAAAGTATCGCTTCTGATGATCTTCAGCCCCCTATTGCCCTGGTATCCTATGACGACCACGGGACACAGGAATAACTTGCCAGGCTGCAGATTCCGCTGTATGTGAGAGACATTTCGTCTCCTTCTGGACTTAATCTGCGCCCATGTCCTCCTTTTTGACTGTACGTTAAAGCATTAGCTACAGTAACCGTGTCTTAAGTTAATCCCAGTCTTAGTAATAACTACAGATCTGTGTTGGCCTGCCTGTCGTTGAGTGTAGGGAAAATAAGATGTTAAAAAAAGAACAATGATCTTTCATGACTGCAGCTAATGTTATTTCCAAAGAGCCAGTTGCCTGCTGCCTATTTTTGATCTGGGGTCTATGACTCACCACTCAGGCTCGCCAAACATTAACCAGCTGTGGTTTTCTAAATCAAGGAGTCTTTCCGGAATCTTCATCTGTACCATAAGAGCCGCTGCCTGGCTTAGCACAAGATGGCTTCCTGCCCCTAACCTGTGGGTCTGCCATTTAGGTGTCGATACAAAATGAGTTTCCGTTCTTCTCTTAAGACAAAAAGGACCACATCTTCTTCTTCTGCAGAGCTTGCATCAGTCTGCCTGACTGCACAGTTATTTTGTTTGCGCTGAGTCCTTTTTGCATGATTAATTTTGCATAAGCCAAGTTCGAGTTGCACAGTGATTGCACAAATGTTGCATTCCAAGTTCTAAGCAGCTACAAATTGTTACAGCAGTCAGACCAGCAGGAACTAGGCAGTTTTAGCATTTCAGCTAGTCCCCATTTTAGCATTTCAGGTAGCCTCCATATTGACATAACCGGTACCCTAACTTTAGACATTACTAGTAGCCTACAATACTGCTAGTCTATATTTTAATATTACTGCTAGACATTTTACAATCAAGTATAAAACATAATGCTTATTTCTGGTGTCCTGTCCATGGTGTACACTATATTTAGCTACCAGGGATAGGCACTAGATCGTCTTTATTGGATAAATGTTGTATCCATAATGCATGATGAATTTAATAATACCGACTACAGTCTTGTGTCGCTTGATGACAGGGATATGTGCTGAGAACATCATAGAGTGTACTTACACAAACCTCGATTGCCTACTACACACCTAGGCTGCAGTAAACTGTTTTTACTGTAGAAAGAGTACTCTCTAAAATAACGATGGTTAAAAAGTATGGTATAGTAAATGCATAAACCAGTAACATAGTTGTTTATTATCTTAATCAAGTGTCATGTAATGTACATACTTGTATGTACTACACTTTTACACCAGCGTTTTACACGTGAGTAATGCAAAGCATTGCAGTGTTATAATGGTTACGGTGTCACTAGGTGATAGGAATTTTTCAGTTCCATTATAAACTTATGGATGGGACCACTGTGATTTATGCGGTCTGTCGTCGATCGAAACGTCATGCAGCGCATGAGTGGAATTTAAAGAATCAGTGTTTGAGGAAGTCGTTAGTAGTGCTTGACATTTTTAAATGTCAAGCAAACATTTGTGGTCAGATCCCGAGTGCAGAGCAGGTTTCATGCCAGATCAGTGATGTTCATCCCCCTGGAAGAGTCCATCAGGTGTTGTCTTAGCCAGACGTCGGTGTGGTCAGCGTATGTAGTATCACGATGCTTCGAAGGCGCCTCTCCGGTTCTCGTGGCTTCGCCCCCATGCAGGTCCTGCAGCAAGCCTGGCCGTTTGTGGGCCAGTACCTGGAGAAGCTGCTGGTGGAGAGCATCGCTCCCTCCATCCGCTCCACCAGCAGTCACCTGCAGAGTCTCAGCTTCACCAAGATTGACATGGGACGCAAGGTAACGTCATGCGCCGGCATACTCTAGGAGACAAAGTCTCAATGTTCATGACGGCTCCTGGGTTAGGGTGCTGCGCCTGTGGTCAGAAGTTCGGCAGAGTGATGTCACCATTGGGCTTCTGAGCAGAGGCCTTATAACCCAGTTGCTCCAGGGACTGTCTGACCCTGCTCTTTCAGAAATGTACATTGCTTTAAATGAACACATCTGCTAAATAAATACAGTTGTTATATTGGTAGTATGTTTAGTGATGGGATTGTTGTGATTTGGTCTGTCACCTGTACGCACATTTCCTGCTTTGGCCTGATTGCTGGTGCATGGTGAGATTGGTGTTTATTTGTTTCCATGGCGATGGTGGTCTGCAGCCTATGAAGGTAGTCGGTGTGAAGGTCCACACAGAGAATGACAAGGGGCAGATCCTGCTGGATCTCTATATCAAGTGAGTCTGCTCCTCTCACTCAGTTTACCTCAAATGCAAATATTGATCATATTGGACATGATTTCCGTAATAATTTCCCTTTTTGCATACAGTTATGTAGGAGATGTCGAGATTGATGTGGAAGTCAAGAGGTATTTCTGCAAAGCAGGAGTGAAGGGGATACAGGTATGGGGCTGCTTCTCGTCACGGCTTCGTCGCGGCTCGATGGGCTCCGGGCTCACTCTCTCTGCTTCTCCGCCACCAGCTTAAGGGCATGATGAGGGTGATCCTGGAGCCCCTGATTGGAGATGTTCCCATAGCTGCAGCGGTCACCATGTTCTTCATCAAAAGGCCCGTAAGTAGCTCACAGGGTCAGTCTAAATCCACCAACATGATGTTCTCTAATATGGCCGTGAGTCACCCTGCCCTCTGCTGGCTCCTGTCTTACCCAGAAATTGGACATCAACTGGACTGGCCTGACGAACCTACTGGACGTTCCAGGGCTAAAGTGAGTGGAGTGGAGTATTTGTAGTGATGGTCCTCAGCAGGACTGTAATTACCATTTATCGCTGACGTGATGTGAATTAGCCTCAGCAGAATCTTTTGGCCTTGCTGAGAATTAATTTTTTCTTCTCAATGCCTGATTAGATTCTGAATTCTTGGTGATCTAGCTAAAAATGCCTTGGCGCCTTATAAGGAGTATTCAGATGGCATTGCAAATTCCCACGTAGCTGCTACAGGTTCTGTTTGACATGTTGCCACTTAAAATGTACAGCTAATGGCTTTATTAAATGGATGGTTATTCTCCTACTATCATTCTGTATGGTACGAGCAGCATGCCAGTATAAACACTAATTTTCAAGCTTAAAATGGGTGTGTCGATCGTTCACTGTAGTGTCATGTCGGACAAGATGATAATGGATGCCATCGCCTCGTTCCTGGTGCTGCCCAACCGTCTGACAGTGCCCCTGGTGGCTGGCCTGCCCATTGCTCAGCTGCGATCTCCCCTTCCAAGGGTAACGCCTTCGATATACGGACTGCCATGCCCATATTTTCTGCAGTAGCTTAGCAAGCAGGCTGATTTGATTGAGAAACTTAAAATGAATTGTGGTGTGTGGCTCAGCGGATTAGGATGCTGTGCCGGCCACCGTAAGGTTGTCAGTTCAGAATCAGATCCCGTGGCAACATAGTGATGTTACTGAAGGGCTCTTGAACAAGACTGCTGCTCCAGGAACTGGGTGGCCCGGCCTTCTCACTTCCACCTCTCTTGACTTGCCATGCTCAAGGACCTCTGCTAGATCCATTAGACTAAAACATATGTTGACATTGTGTGTACTATTGCTCTTGTCCGCTTGCCTTCAAGCCGCCATCTTTGTTTGTGTTTAGGGTGTAGTGCGCATCCACCTTGTGGAAGCTCAGGATCTTGCTGCCAAAGACAGCTACGTGAAGGGGGTGACGGCGGGCATCTCAGACCCCTACGCTGTGCTCCGCGTGGGACCGCAGAGCTTTACCTCGCATCATGTGGACAACAACCTCAATCCTCAGTGGGGGGAGATGTTTGAGGTAGGATGGGGGGGCGGGCAGAGCATCGTGGACTGGAATGGGATCTATTAATGTAATGGGATATATTTCCTTTTTTGTGTGTATTACTAGATCATACGTGTGGTTTATGTAAATGTTTATTTTAATACGCTAATGACTTTCTTAATGAATGATTTAACACAGTGATGTTAAATCATCGCACCTGCGATGTCCATGCTGTGTGTCTGTCAGCACATCGGACATTTGTGCGTCGCAGTCATGCCGGCTCTGTGTGTGACTGTGTGTCAGGTGATTGTCCATGAGGTGCCTGGTCAGGAGTTGGAGGTGGAGGTGTATGACAAAGACCCAGACCAGGATGATTTCCTGGGGAGGTATTTGTCCCCTGTCTCCCATCTCTCATCACCACCATCAGGTCGTCACCATCATCATCACAGAAACACAGGACAATGGAATTTGTCTCCGCTTTTTCTCGCCCTTTGTCTTGAACCCTCCTCCCGTTCTGGTTGTCCGCAGGGTGACGATAGACCTTGGCATGGTGAAGCAGGCCCATGTTCTGGATGAGGTGCGTTTGGAGTCCGCCTTTGGGACGTGACCCATGAAGCAATTAGCAGATTTTAATATTGTTTTTAAAATTCTTAATCCTGTAGGTAGGATCTTATTTGTTTAAAATGATATTATTGTTATTATTTAGATGCCATCAAGTGGACGGTTGTGTTTCAGTTTCTAAGTTCATACTGGCTGACTGTATTCCACACCTTCTCCTTTCTGTCTCTGGCATTTCAGACCAGGAATCTTGTCTGGATATTTGGTACCACTTTACAATAAGGGTCCCTTTTGCCGCTTGTAAATGGTCGTAATTCATTAATAAAAACAAAACTGTGTTATAACTTGTTTAAAAATTGTCTATTAATAATTTACAAAGTGTTACAACCTAATTAATAACCAGATTATAAACCATTCATAAACCCTTTATATGGGTAGCCTTATTGTAAAGTGGCACCGGATGTTTTGTCGATTTAAGCCTGATCTTGATTGGTTTCTTCATTATTCGCATCAGTTATTGGGGCATAAGTCAAATCAAACCGCACCATATAAAAAACACACTAAAAATGAAAATATTGTTGATATGTAAGGTATTGCTGTAATTATGTATGCTTTAAAAACTCCCCCTTCTCTTTCATTACAGTGGTTCCCACTGAAGGACATTGATACAGGGCGTCTCCATCTGAAAATGGAATGGCTCTCACTGCTGCCCTCTAGTGACAAGCTAGAGCAGGTTAGCGTACAGAAGACCTTCAGTGTGCTGTTGTGTTAAACCGGAGCCTGTTACGGACGCCACATCTCCTTGTTCTTGTTTCAGGTGATTGAGAGGAATAAGACAGTAGCTGTGAAAGCAAGCAACCGCCCCTCAGCTGCCATCCTGGCTGTGTACTTGGACCGCGCTGAGGAACTTCCTGTGAGTCATATACCTGCTTCCTGTTTCCATGGGACCCAGTCATTTCCTGTGGGTGCAGGGTGGGCTTTAGCCACTGCGCACAATAACAGCCCCATCCGCACTTTTGGGTGTGGTTTTTTGTGGGCACGTGGAAACCAATCCCGGCCAAGTGAAGCTGTACGGCTGTAAACTCCTCCCTCAAGAAGATCAGTGGTCTTCAGCTGCTTCTACTCACTTGCTCCTGCCAGTTGTCACGTTGCCATGGGATTTGACTGTTATCAGGACCGCAGGGAGGGGATCAGTGGGGCAGAAACAGCTGCGCATGCCCTCGGCCATGCCTCAGAAGCTTGGAATTTCTGTCCTCCTTTTAGCCTTTGCTGTGTTGTTAACTGTTTTTCTGTTGGAAAAATGCATTGTAGATGAAGAAGGGCAACAAAGAGCCCAGCCCCTTGGTGCAGCTGTCTGTGCAGGGTGTCACTCGGGAGGGCAGGGTGAGTCGCATTGATCCACTTGCTTTTTTTTGGGTTGTTTATGGTCTCAGATGCTTGCATTCTGTACACACAGTGCCATCAGATACACCAGTCTCCGCCTTTCACAGTTACTACCGTTCTGCTCTTGTCAGATGTGTGCTGAGACCACAAACCCCGTGTGGGAGGACGCCTTCACCTTCTTCCTTCACGTCCCCAACCAGCAGAACATCATCATCCAGGTATCACTTGGGTTTTGCCAGATGCTGCAAAGTCACCCGCTACCCAGTTGCTTTCTGTGTGATTGATCAAGCGGCCAAACTTTGTGAGATCAATGTATTGATATTCGCAAATTTCACCTTGTTTGTTCTCATTGTCCTACTGCTGTCTTCAGCGAACGTGCTGTCCAATTTTCTGGGTCCAGAAAAGCCCCTCTGATGTTCTTCCTCTCAGGTGAAGGACAGTGACCGGGTCCAGTTGCTCGGCAGCCTGTCCATCCCCTTGTCCCGCCTGCTGGCCAACCATGACCTTTCTGTGGATGACTGGTTTCCGCTGGCTGATGCCAAGCCAACTAGTCGCATCTCCCTTCGGGCCGTCCTAAGGGTGAGGCCACTTTTACGTTATGGTCTACATCCATAGTGAGGTTCCTTAATGAATGAGAAATCTAATCTGCAGTCCTTGGTGGACAAAAGTGGTTTTGAATGTCCTGGATCTCTGCCAGAGGGCTATGCTAACAATGGTTCTTTCTTTCATCCACTCACCATTGTCTCAGTTATCAGGAGTCTCCAAATGCCACCCTCTTCCGTTTCCTAGGTGCTCTGGCTGGATGAGGAAGCCGCCCTCCATGCGGCGAAGCTCTGGGTCTCCGGTTCCCCTTCTGAGGGCGTGGCCGCGGAAAAGCCCCAGAACGCATCCCCTAGTGATGGCTTTGCTACCGAGGTAAGCGGCAGGCTGCAGGCGTGTGCACTCTGTTCAACGACGGTCTGCGGTCCACCGTACTGCATCACTCAGATGCTGCACTTTCCATCCTCTAGGGGGTGCTGCGGATTCATCTGGTGGAGGCGCGGAATCTGATCGCCAAGGATAATCTCATGGGCGGCATGGTGAAGGGGAAGAGCGATCCTTATGTGAAGACACGTGTCGGGGGAAACACCTTCCGGAGTCATGTAGTCAACAAGAATCTGAACCCCACCTGGAACGAGCTATATGAGGTAGCGCCTGTCCAGCCCACCTGCCCAGGGTACACTGTACACCCATTGCTGTTAAGAATGAGCTGAGGACACGGTCGGGGCCTATTTGCTGTGTTTCCAGGTGATTCTGACCCGAGTGCCGGGGCAGGAGGTCCAGTTTGATTTGTACGATGATGATGTTGGCACGGATGAATTCCTGGGAAGGTGGGTGAGCACTTTAATTTAGGTATATTTCGTGTTGGTTTTGAACTGTTATGGACGGCCTGGTTAATTATAATGTCCTCCTGTGTGGGCAGGTTTAAGGTCGGCTTGAGTGACATTATCCGCTCACAGCATGTTGACCAGGTGAGGGTGTGTCAGAAGGTGCTGTGATGGTGTCCATATATACTCAGTGCAGTTTTTGTGGAGTATTGTTTGACACAGTATGGAGGATTGCCTTAGTGATGAATCGTTGCGTATCTTTTCCTGTGGGGGTCTACTTCAGTGGTACACATTGAATGATGTGAAATCCGGCAGCGTCCACCTGGTCCTGGACTGGATGCCTACTGTTGTGGATCCTGCCCGGCTGGATGAGGTCAAACTAAGCTAAGCTCTCCATAATCCTTTATCTGCAATTGTGTGAAGAGAGGAGACTGAATGCTCTTACTGCATGCTCTGTGAATTTACCAAACCCTCAGGTCCTGAAGCTCCAAGCCCAGAAGACGTACCATAACAAGGCGGTGCCCTCAGCTGCCCTGCTCTTTGTGTATGCGGAGCGCGCCCACGCCCTGCCTGTAGGTACACCTTTCCGGAGTTCCCAGAATTCCCAAAGTTTGTTGTCTGCTTTTTATCTGGTTTCTTTAGCTTTGATGAGTCAGATATATTTCTGTGGGTATGTGATTATATACATTAAGTATGAGATCGAACCAGCCAGCACTGTATAGTAAATATTAGGGAACTACAGTTTAATTGTGGTTTGCCTTTACGAGAAACATGGTATTTTTTCTGCAAGGTGTTTTGGGTGTCTGTGGAGTACAAGTAAGGACATGCTTTGAAATATGTACCACTCGTTAATTCCTTTTTTTAAATGAGCATTCTTACCTGCTACTGTTGCTGGTAATTAAAATATTGAGGGTTAATTTTGAAAGCAATCCGAAGTAACTGGCGTTGAACTGATATGAAAAAGATGAAAAATTTAATTCTACTGGGTAACATTTTGGGGCTGTGGGGAGGGGCAGGGATGGGCAAGGACAAAAACACAGAGGCAAAGGCTGGTGGCCAAGCAGGAGCCCCTGTAAGATTGCTGGTGTTTATATTCCAAGATGGATCCTGCTAGACTGAGGAGGTGAAGGTTAGGAGAGAGGGAGGTGAGGGGGAGGAGAGAGGGAGGTGAGGGTTACGTGAGAGGGAGGAGAGGGGGAGGAGAGAGGGAGGTGAGGGTTACGTGAGAGGGAGGAGAGGGGGAGGAGAGAGGGAGGTGAGGGGAAGTGTGATGCTGGCTTATAAGCTGAAGGAAATTTAGAATTTTAAATAAAGAATTTTATTTAGTGATTAATTGTCATTGGTGACACACAACAACAAAATCCCATATGTGATATAGCAGGGGGCAGTTAATTCAGCGCCCGGGGGCTGTACCTTGGGGGCTGTACCTTGCTCAGGGTACCTTGCTGGTCAGGGATTCAAACCTGCAATCTTGCAATTACAAGTGCGCATCCCTAACCGTTAAGCCACCACTGGCCGGAATGAGACAAGGGGTGAGCTTCAGTTGCTCCATCAGTCGCTGGCTGTGAGTCTTTGGGATTCTATGGCAGCACCTGGGCTGATTACTTGATTCCAACCCCATATTTTTGAGGTTTGGGCCCTGGCTCACCATCTGCTCCAAACACGAAATCCTAACAGGTAGCCACTGTCCCGGGTGCTTCAGCGAGCGCATGACCACCTGTCCTGTTTGTGTCGGTGCATCCCAGTAACACTGCTGTGACACTGAAATTGGGCCTCTCTGCCTTCCAAAATTAGATAACTGTACCTTCAGATAACAAAAATATTGTAGAATATCATTATTTACTCTACAATACGTTCCAGAAACGTACACCCTTAGGAATTAGGAGATTAATTAGCAGTCAGGTGCTTTTAATCACATCATCTTGACTGGCTGATCATCAGGAAGTGTGATTGTCTCTAACTGTGGAGTGTATAGGTTTGTCATTTCATCAGCAATTATTGCCGATTTTTTTTTTCTGCTCATCAGGCTGGGAAAGGTTGTAAGGCCATTTCCTAACAGTCAGACAGCCATCATTCTGCAGCGAGAAGGATTATTTACTAATTGAGAACATTCAATACAATATTTAAATCTTTTTAAAGAGTTTGTGACTTTGTGATCAAAAACAAGCCTGACTTGTGGATGGGTGGTCAGGAAAAAGCCTCCTCCCCAAGAAGATCATGTCGGCACGGCTAAGATTTCAAAGATGCATCTGAAGGGATTTCAAGATTGACGATGAATCACCAGAATGGCGCATAGCAACCGTCAGGCGCAGTGGAGGAGGGGTGATGTTTTGAGATTGTTTTGCAGCCAAGGCACTTGGCCTCCTCGTGGCCGTAAAGTCGACCTTGAGCTCCTTTTCTACAGCCTCTGCATTGTTCCTGTGCCTAATGTTAACAGTGTCATTGGAATTAGCCTATTACGTCATCATTTGAGGGCTTCTGAGAAAAACAGAATTTAATGTAACAATTAGCAGATCTACTGGATGGGTGAAAACAATTTTGAAAAAGTCCAAGATAAAACCTGTATAATAATTCCTCTGTAACGTTACTGCCTTTATACCTGATATATTATATGATATGACAGACCTCAAAACTCCGATTTCCGGCCCCCTCTGCAGTTTGCTCTCGCTTCCTGTTGTGCCACCAAACATCTGAGCTGCGTCAGTGTGTTAGACTAACTGCATCGTTGGCATTGCTCCATCTTGTGGGCTGTTCTGAGACCGAGGAAAAGGACAGAACGCAGGTGTCACTGGAGCAGGAGGGTGCACTGAACACATGAACACGCATACTATGCGGACAGGAGTGACAGTTCACTTCATGATCACTGACTTTTGGAAGATATCAGAATCACGTCGGCATGTTTATGGGATTGGTAGTATAAAAGTATTAGATCTATAATCTGTTAAATGGCCATAAATCATTCCTGCACAAAAAAAAACATTACAAAAAAGTGAATTTCGAGTGATGGCTTCCATTTCTCTGGAGGATCTCCGTAGATGCATAGGTAGGTCTCCCCACAACATCCAGTGACCATCTGACAGGTGCCCGTTAATAGTGGGGCCGTGGGATGGGCAGGTGGGGGGGCGGCTGCTGTTGGCACTATGTTGATACTGTTGTGTGGCCTCCTCCGTTCATTGTTTTGCTTCCCCTTCTTCTGCATCTTGTGAGCAGTTAAAGAAGAGTGGAAAGGAGCCAATGGCGGGCGTGGAGCTCATCCTGGGAGGAGTGTCCTACAAGACCAAGGTATGTCCCTCATGATTTTTGACTCTGCTCTCAAGTTTGGCAAACAGGTTAATGCGGTTGTCAAATCCAGTTTCTTCCAGCTTAGAACCTTTTCAGAACTTACACTGTTCCTCTCTTCAAGTAACCTTGAAATAGTCACACATACATTCATCTCCACAAGGCTTGATTATTGCAGCTACCTATATACTGGAATTAACCAGTTGTCCCTGGCACACTGTCAGCTTGTTCAGGATGATGCAACGAGGCTTCTCACAAGCTGAAAAGGGATGACATAATCCCCGTCCTTACCCAGACTGCCCCAGTCCACCTTAGGATTGATTTTAAGATCTTCCTGTTTGTCTTTAAAGCCTTCAGTAGCTTAGCCCTCTCATATATGTCCCTACATAACCTCCAGGCTTCTCGGGTCATCGGACATGGGTCTTTTGATAATCCCTTGCTTCAAACGGAAGCTATAAGGTGACCGTGCATTCTCAGTCACAGCACCCAGATTGCGGAACATTCTGGCTTACAGATTGGCTCCCTCTGTTCATCTTTTTAAATCCCGTCTTAGAACACTTTTCCATTCTCCAGCATTTAAATCAGATTAAGTTTCTTATACTCCTTTTCGTAATTTTTTTTATTACTATTATTATCATAATTTTCTTTCTCTTTTCCTTTCTTTTTGGTGATCCTGTACAGCACTTTGGTCAACAAATGTTGTTTTTAATTCTGCTTTATAAATAAATGTGACATTTGACTTCTGCTGCTGTGGTCACTGGGCTCTGACTGCAAATAATAGGTCACTCTTTTCTGAAGACATTCAATATTAGGAATAGGAATGTATCTGTGGTGTGAAATTAGTCTATTAAAATCAGAATTTCATTTCAGGGTGCCATATTACTGTAGTAATTTTCAGATTAAATTTGTGTGATTGAAATCCAGAATTTATATTGCATCTATTTTAAATTTATATTGCATTTTAAAAAGATGTAATTCAATATTAAACATGATATGTTCCAGTTTAATTTATTAAATTTATTTGTACCTTCGTTCACCTTCATTACAGACCATGAAATGACGTCATACTGTATGTAAGACAACTTTCTCAAGTGATTTCTATTCATATGCTTTTCATCTTAAGGTGTGTGATCGTTCCACCTCTCCTAAGTGGAATGAGTCATTCTCCTTTCTTGTACGTGATCCCGCAGAAGATATCCTCACAGTGAAGGTGAGGCAGCATCTCACTCTTTTTTGGTGTCTATATGTACATATTTGCTCAAAACTGGTTTCTGGTCTTGATTGACCCACCTTATGTTACATGCGTTACATATTTCTGTTGTCAGCTTAAAGTTAGATGGTCAACACTGAGGAAACAGTGTGTGGTGACACTTGTGATATCAACAGTTTATTGATTAACAGCAAACTGAAATTAAATGCAGTGGTGTTAAATTTAACATACTGTATTTCCACTTACTGATGGTATTGCAAATTAACATTTCTCTCCAACATCTGTCTTTAAAGTGTTACTTCTCTGTTTTCCTGTTGGTTGATTATTTAAGAAATGTTAAGGGACTGTTTCATGGCCCCCAAACTATGGAACTCTCTTCCACAGTCTGTTCCTTCTGTTCCTTCAAATCTGAACTATAGACATTTCTCTTCCATGAACATTTCTCTATTGTCTCTTCCTCCTTTACTAATTACTGCCCCCCCCCAAAGCAACCTTGGGATTGTGAAAGGCGCTATATAAATGTAACATGATAATAATGATAATGTACTGGGTCTAGGATCGCCACCTTGTTGAAAGCAGCAGCTTTGGTTTCTTGGAATGTGAACTGGTAACCTTCCGGCCCTGCTCTGGGTCACAGACCTGCAGGAAAATGGTGGAATAGTAATGAGTGTCTTCCTCTTGGAACAGCTTTCTCATAACTGGGGCCTGGCTCTGGGCTCGCTCTTTCTGCGAGTCAAAGATCTGCTATCGGTGCCAGGCCTGGTGCTGGACAGCTGGCTCAGTATTGATGGCGCCTCAGCTGACAGTGAGATTCTACTGAGGGCTGAACTGAAGGTGAGAATTTGGCTTCACGTAGCTACATGCACCGCAATCCCCTATGTGCCAAAGCCTGTGTTTAGAAGGTTCTGTTTTCTTTCATGGTTGTTGCAGACATTGTTACAAAGTAGGGAAAGCTGTAGCAAATTGGAAGGTTTGCTGGCTCCTAGCTGGATGCCACACAGAATGTACAGGGGAGGAACTGAACTCGAATACATTCTTTCCTGGATGTAGGACATATGGGGATTAATTGCTTTGGTCAATGACATTATACAGACATAATAGAACAGCACGTACAAACAAGACGAACAAGGCACCTTCACGCTCCATGCGTGGAATTTCTGACGAGCTGTAAAGTTGTGACCAGATTCTTATTGACACGCCATCACACCCCCAGCTCCTGTGTTCCGGTGCCGCAGATGGCAGTGGGGGGCAAGCAGATGTACCCAGCATGCCGGATACCCTCAGCTCGAAGACTAAGAGTGATGCCGTCGACCCAAACAAGGGGAAACTCCCCACAGCCAAAGAGGGGCTACAGCAGAAGTCAGGGGATTCTGGGTAACATATTATGCTGCTATGTCTCCATGATAGGACAGCATTGGAGACATAGGAAAACTCAGGTTCACTCTGAGTTCCTCATTCTTCTGTGTGCTTTTAGGCATAAAGATACTGACTCTGTTAGTGCTGGGCCAGTGCATAAAGAAGGATTACCTGAGGACAGTGTGGGCAAAGGACCGTACCAGACTACCCCCAACTCCAACTTTGCTACTGAGGTAAGACTGAAGATCAGTATTTACCAAATCAGTAATGTAATATGTGTCTTGTTTAAACTCTACATACTATAAACGAGTAGGGTTGATGTGCAGTAATGACGTTTCTCCTGTAGGGGGTGCTACGCATTCACCTGGTAGAGGCCCAGAATCTGATCGCAAAGGATAACCACATGGGGGGCATGGTGAAGGGGAAGAGTGACCCTTATGTCAAGATACATATTGGGACTGTGAAGATCTGCAGTCATGTGATCAAGGAGAACCTGAATCCCACCTGGAATGAGCTGTATGAGGTACCACAGTTTATCACTCTCAAGTATTTTATATAAAATCGCCAGCTTCATGCTGCTAGCTGTTAGAATGCATTTTGAGGATTTTGGCTGTTGCTATGTTGTGGTGTTCCAGGTGGTCCTGACCCAACAGGCAGGGCAGGAGGTCCAGTTTGAAGTGTATGATAAGGATGTGGGCACAGACGACTTCCTGGGGAAGTGAGTTTTCACGGTGATGATATTTGAATGATGCTTGTGTTGTTATATGGGTGTGCACCATTATTAAGCTTAAAGTTGGAAGAATATTATATCCAGAATAGATATAAGTTATGATAATTTGTGTTTGCAGGTTCAATGTCAGCCTGAGTGACATCATCAGCTCCCAGTACATCGATGAGGTGAGGTCTGCCTTTGAACCTCGCTGAACCTTGTGTGTGTCGTGTGTGTGTGTTTGTTTCGTTAATCTTTCTGCATGGTGTGACCCGGTTCCAGTGGTACACTCTGAGCGACGTAAAGTCAGGCCATGTCCACCTGGT
>JAODKC010000088.1:1202959-1229342 GCA_026777985.1 Mormyrops attenuatus
TACACCTACTAGCAAATTATTTGCCATGTAGAAAAAGGTAGAAATGAATTTCTACCAAAAACAGTGATGGATCAGGTCAGTGATGTCGGACTGCTATTATTTTGAACACAACTGTATATATAGTTCCTTCATGTGCGGTCTGTCCGAGCACTTAAGGGCCATATGCTGTTTAATATAATATATACATTCCGTTGATGTGTTCTTGAAGATCTGAGCAAATCAAATAGGCAAATAGTAATAGATCATATAAAGCCGTATATAGTGTCAATCCCGTAAAGTATAATGAAAAGTGGTAACTGAGATGTGCTTCCAAGACCAGAAATGAGAAATAGAATATTGAATATAAACTAATATTTAATTACAATTACAATAATGACAGTCCTCTTTGTATTTTTTTGCAGTTGAAAGGTGCCAGCAGCCAGTGACTCAAAAAATACGAAGAGGACTGTCATTATTGTAATTGTAATTAAATATTAGTATACATAAAATATGATGTAGTATTTCATTTTTGGAGCCACTGGCGCTGGCACCTTTCAACCTGAATTTTGAGTGAACTCATTCAAAACTGCAGTGGTGCACATGTTAAAACGTGTCGTAGGTTACTGTAGAATACCCTTTTATTGTTTCCTTGTCGCAAAATGGGGGACGACGACGACGATGAAATGCATTATGGGAAACTGATGTTAGCCGTGTGACTCATGTCATGTTATACAAAGTAAGTAACTGACACTGCAAAAATATCTGGTGTGGAAGTCAGAGTCGGGGATACGGAAAAGGCTGTTACAACCCCATAGTAATATGAATCATAAATGACATTGCTCTAAAAGTCTGTTACCGGAAAAGAAACAGGAAGAGCCTTTAGCACATCTGTCTCTGTATTGAAGTTTTACCCCTGATTTATTTAACATCAGACAAAGTTGTTTCTCCTTTAAGAAGCGTCCATTTCTTCAGCTTGAACTGCTTTCATTTTCGTTTCTGTTCGTTCCCTGCGTAAGTCGGTGCCTGGCACTACTTCAGTTTGTTTATTTTGAAAGCAAACTGGAAAGAGAAATATAACTTATACTGATAACTTTAAAAACTTCGTTTAACTTTAAAGAATTCTTAAGGTCAGGTAAGACATTGTAAATACGCGTTGAGTAGGCAACAGCGTAGTTGTTTCTGTGTTGCGTATCGTAAAATCCCATAGTCACTATACCTTAATTACTACTGCTTGTATAGCATTAATATACAGGTGTAGGTGTACAACCGTTTCTTATATGTTACGTTTTCTTCTCTGGTCACGGAAGATGTCTATTTTGTTTGAAAAATATGTGAACTTTATCTCGCATTAAACGTGCAGCTTGCAATATTGCTAATTCGAAAGTAAAACAAACATGATTTTCCTAACTACAAATGTATTTTCATGTTTATTAAAAGTGGGTTTAATGTTTGTGTCTGGAGAACAGCAGTGTTTAAATTATTTAGATTAATTGCCACATTTTGTCGAAATCACTCGAGTTTTAACAGTATGTGTATGTTTGCTGTTGTAACACTGTGTTAACTGATTATCAGTCTGATGTGATACACCCAGGTGAATTGTTAAAGAAGCATCAAGAAAACAACATGGCAGAATCAAGTTTAAAGGACGATACCGAAGAACCGATGGAGATTGGTGACGATCAGGTGAAGGTAAGGAGACACAGACCATGGACTTTCCCTAGTGCACAGTGCCTTGGCCAATGAAAACTTGCAGTACATGATAAGATTTATAGGTCACAAGAATCCTATGTCAGACGTCCCACCTGTTCCGGAAGTTCCACGAGTCTCCTGCAAATGATGCGCAATGTCCTGGATATCAGACGTTCAGTGACATTCAGTGGTGGTGAAATTAGCTGGCAAGAAGTTTTACCGCTGCAAGCTCACCTCAAATTTAACAGCCACCCACTAGCTGCGGTCAGGAGATTTTGGCCGCCCACCTGCCCCTACCCCAGTCGGCAGTATATATACGGTATTACCATAATACCAGCCAAGCCCTGGCCAGCACCCCCACCCTCCCGGATGCCCCTTCTGCTTCCCTGAAATCAGTATCCCTAAGGTGGGATGTCTGCTATGTTGTCTTTAATTAACCACATAATTACAAGCAATTCCTGGGTTAAGAACCTCCTATTTACAGACAACTCGTACTTATGAACTGCCATAAAAATAAACAGTTTCAGAACCTTTATTTGAGCGATCGCAGTCTCGTATTAGCTAGACTTTCAGCGCTGCCCTGAGTGGCTGACAGCTATGGTGTAGAGCAGGAATGCGTTCTAAATGCCGATATATCTGTTTCTAATCACGGCCGGCAGAACCTGTAAGGCTGCATCGGCGTTTACCGACACCTACAGGTAGCAGGATGTGCTGAACCTGCGTGGTTTGTCTTCTCATGCGCTGAAGCTTGAAACCCCAGATTCCAAAGGCAAAAGGAGTAATTAAGTAAACAGAAAACAAAATGCTGTTTAGCATCTGTGCCAGGATGACACTCAGTCTACTGGGGGCCTAACCAGATACGTCAGACTGTACTGCCAGGCTGGGCTGAGGGTCCACTGGTTATCATTCAGACCCATTTCCACCTGATTTACTGGTCCAGTTGGTATCTCCAGAATACATGCCAGCATAGCTGTATTTTTACACCAAAACATGAAAAGATCAGAATGAGAGCTGATCTGATAATTAAAGGCTGATGCTGGAGCTGGCAGCGGTAGGAGACAAGCGGGAGAGCTGCGTGCTGGGCTGCCCTACAGGGCGCCACAGGCATCCCATATTGAGAACCATCTCTACGCCCAGAGACGCCACCCCCCATCACAGCTGACACAGCAGTGTGCTGGAGAAGCAGCATCACCTGAGGGACACGGCGGAGAAGAGGATGGTGGCAAAGTTGGAGGATATCATGAACTGTTCTGCCCATCCACCCTGTGAGATGCTATCTTGGTGCCCCGTTAGCCTCCAGCTTATTGCACCACGGTGCGCTAAGAAGCGATACTAGGGATCCATCCTACCGGCTGCAGCACCTCCTCCCGACATGCCAGCCCCCCCCCAGGCATAACGCGCGTCAAGACAGTATTTCTTTATATTTAAAAACACAGATAGCACTGTACCATGTAAATTGCACATACAGTCCCAGATAAATACAAAAATATAATCCTGCACATTTTTTCTATAGTATGTTTACTGTCTGCACTTTGCCTGGTGTTGCATTGCACTGTGCTTGTATTTATGCACTTTGTTCCTTTACTGCTCCATGTAAATGGCTTTTGGGATCTTTTTATCTTTATAGGTACCCACTGATACTGCAATGGTCCAAGTCGACATCACTTGGCCTGATGAGGACGTTCCTGAGAAGTGGTCATTTAAACTACAGAGGGCCCTACAGACTATGTTCAACAAAGATCTTCCGAGCAAATGTGAGGTACACAGTGTACGTGTCTTGGACAAACCACATTCTGTGATGGTGAAGATATCACCTGCATCAGGTGAGACACTACACTGTGCATTGTTAAAAAGGGATATTTATATAGTATTTTAAATAATTTTCTAGGACTTATTGCCTGCTAAAAAGAATGTTCTCCTTATTTGGTGTAAAAATGTTTAGTGATTAACCAGTGAGTGTTACTTTCTTCAGTCTTAAGCATGCTGCTGGATATAAAATCAAGAAATTTGACACTGAAGGAAGAGAATAAAACGATCAACGTATCTTTCTCCCAGCCTGGAAGCCCACTTAACAGCGGGGATCAGGTCGGTGTATCTGTGTTTCTGTATGACACCTCTGATTTGTCAGTGCTTGGAATGCGCCTGGTTCAGAGACAGTGTAATACCCCCCAGGTGGGAATTTATATAGCTAATATGACATGAATTCATTAATAAGGGCATAAGGTAGCCTGAACACTATAGCCCCAATTTATTATAGATTTGTTATAGATTATTATAACAATGATACTGGGACATGAAATGATCAGCTGCCTGTGCTTCACATAATTGATGATTGATTTGTTTTGTTTGAAGAAAGATTGTACTTTTTATTTATATTTTGCAAACTGCAGACCCAAAATTAAGTCCCCGTTCCCAGCTGCTGTTCTCGTTCAGCAGCGAGCTTCCGCTTTCCCCGTCTTCTGACATCATTATACCGCTTTTGGTGCTGCGCGCATGATCTGGTGGTGCCAGAAAACAAGGACGCGGTCGCTGCTACCTCATTCCACACCTGCTTCATTTGAAAGGCTTGGTGGAACGGTGACTCCCGTAGATGATGTGCTTGCGCCTTTTCATCTCGCACACGAGCACGTCCATTTCCTCGGCCGAAAAGAAATCTTGTTTGCCGGGCAAGCATGCCATTGTAATAGCAATCCGCAGTAGATCTTGCAGTTATGCATCTTAAGATTGGTTCATTGCATGTTACACCCAAAACACACCTCTGAATATAAGTAAGAGCGTTAGGACAACCCTTTTCCCGCCTTGCGCTGGCGCAAAGTCTGTTTTTTTTTTTGCTGTCAAAATAGCGAAATGGATTTGGACATGGCCGTAACTGTTAGTTCTGCTTTGTGCTTTACGCCTTGTGTTGGATCGTCCAAATGGAGCCCAATGCGTTACTAAAGACCCGAACACTCCTGACCAAAGTCACATAGTTTCTGATCAATAAGAGCCATAAATGGAAACTACCTTTGGTCCAGTTTAGAGCAAAACAATGAACTATGTTCTTGGGGGGAAAAAAAAGGGACTGGTAAAAATTTCCTAGCATTTATGTTCAGATAAATTCACGTAAAGAAGAAAATAAGTGTGGGTGACATTTCTAAAATTTCATCAGTGGGTGACATTTTCCAAGGTTAAATTTTGTTGCAAACTTTCCTGCCTTTACAGTACAAAGTGCGATATACTTTGGATATGTGACTGGTGGTCTTTTTATTTTCTTGTTTAGAAAAAATTGCCAGTGCTGCCCAGTGCACCAGAATATCCCAGAGACTCCAACACACAAGACCAGGGTGCCATCAAGAAAAAGCCTAAAGAACACCAAGCAGCGAACGGTACACTCTCCAGTGCAGGCCCCATTGGGAATACTTAGAACACATGTTGTTAACAAATGCCATATTAAGTTACTATACACAATACAGTACACTTTTTTTTATTATATCCTTATTGCAGGATGGTGGGCGAAAAAATTATGAAATGCATTATGGGAAACTGCAGTTAGCCATGTGACACATGTCATGTTATACAAAGTAAACAACTGACACTCAGCAAAAATATCCGCTTTGGAAGTCAGGGTCGGGGATACGGAAAAGGCTGTTACAACCCCATAGTAATATGAATCATAAATGACATTACTCTAAAAGTCTGTTACCGGAAAAAAAACAGGAAGAGCCTTTATCACATCTGTCTCTGTATTCAGTTGTTTCTCCTTTTAGAAGCGTCCATTTTTTCAGCTGGAACTGCTTTCATTTTCGTTTCTGTTCGTTCGCTGCGTAGTGCCTGGCACTACTTCAGTTTAATTTGAAAGTGAATGGGAAAGACACATATACCTTATATTGATAACTTTGAAAACCTTTTAAAAATTAATTTTATTGCACATGAAACTTGCAACTTGCTTTCTTGCTACTTCAAAAGTAAAACAAACGTGATTTTCTTGCGTACAAATATATTTCTTTGTTTATTCAAATACAGGTTAAATGTCTGCATCTTGAGAATACCAGTGTTTATAATATTTAGGTTAATTGCCACATTTTGTCAGTCACTCGAGTTTTAACAGTATGTGTCTTGTCACTGTTTTTGCTGTTGTAACTGTGTCGATTATCAATCTGATGTGACACGACCAGGTGAAATGCTAAAGAAGCATCAGGATAGCAACATGGCAGAATCAGGTTTCAACGGGGCTACCCAGACAAAGATGGAGGTGGATGACGATCAGGGGAAGGTAAGGAGACACAGACCATGGACTTTCCCTAGTGCACAGTGCCTTGGCCAATGAAAACCTGCAGTACAGGATAAGATTCATAGATCACTTGGATCCTATGAGCATCTCGTCTTCATTTACTTCATTTCCCTCTAACTTTTAAATACTTTCCCTGACTGCTACGGTGTGGAGCAGGAATGCTTTCCTTCTTTATCTAGCTGCTGGTATATTTGTTTCCAATCACGGGCGGCAGAACCTGTAAGGCTGGATCGGCGTTTACCGACACCTACAGGTAGCAGGATGTGCTGAACCTGCGTGGTTTGTCTTCTCATGCGCTGAAGCTTGAAACCCCAGATTCCAAAGGCAAAAGGAGTAATTAAGTAAACAGAAAACAAAATGCTGTTTAGCATCTGTGCCAGGATGACACTCAGTCTACTGGGGGCCTAACCAGATACGTCAGACTGTACTGCCAGGCTGGGCTGAGGGTCCACTGGTTCTCATTCAGACCCATTTCCACCTGATTTACTGGTCCAGTTGGTATCTCCAGAATACATGCCAGCATAGCTGCATTTTTACACCAAAATGGGAAAAGATCAGGGGTGCGTTTCCCGAAACCTTAACGCTATGTTGTTCGTAATTTCTACCTTGAGTTGTCTCTCAACTCTGTGACTTGCTTCCCGTAACCTTCATAGTTAAGTATATCTTCTGTAAGATATTCTTTTGCAAGGTTGGTCCGAGCCTCTTGGCCGTCCCTTATCACCGTTGTCAGTTCGTTCTGCTCATTTCAAATTCAAATTTTGTCACATGCATCATCATACATAGTACAACCTGCTCCAAGGAAATGTAGATAAAAATGCTTTAAAACTATATAAAAAGAGATGAAAGGGATTAGATATAGTACTACCTATACTATATACAGGGATGTACAAAATATATATCTACTATGTACATATAATGCACTATAAAATAACATTGAACATGGGGTTTACGATGGAATGGCATAGAAGTAGAAGTATGGAGTGCATAATATAGTATAATATAATATAATATAGCCCACAGTGTTATGCATTGGAGGGGAAGAGTGAAGGGTCGATGATGTCACTCCATCACTATCATTTAAAATGAGACTAACAACGTTAAGGGTAGAGTTTCATAATCAAACATTGCTTAACTAAAAAATAACTGATCCATGTGATAAAAATATTTTATCAAATACATGACTACAGTCTTCATTAGATCTTGTCCTTGCGCTTTGAATGCACAGTGAATTGTCCTGAGTAACATGCGGATTCATAATGAAAGATAAGGAACGCGCTGTTGATTATGTATTTATTAATATATATTGGGGTAGACGCGCTCCCCCTATTTCCGACCCCCCTGGATGCACATGCCTCTCTAAATGTGCCAAAGTCACATTATATCAAAGCTTTAGTTTTTTTTTTAGTCGACTCTGCAGGTTCATTTACTCATTTCTCTAATATTTCCCCCCAAAAAGCCCCCTGGAATAGTCCTTAGTAGTCAGAACTGAAGCACATAGACATTCTCTTTTAAGACAGCAACACAACTTTTCTTTCGGATATTGGGACATTGTTTGCCCCTATGCCGATGACATGCACACATATTGGTGCATGCCGGTATTTTTTGTAGAACATATAAAAATAAAATGGTAATACTACAATCTGGGGAGGTGGGTTGGTGCACCCAATCAGCAAAAATCATATTTGGTATATATGGTTAATTGATTCAGTTTAACTTTGTATTTTATTTTTAGCTTCTCCCCAATTAGTCCAATATTTTGAAGAATTCCTGCTGTATTACATTTATAAAGAATCCCACTTTATTTCATGCGGCAGTCAAGCAATTGCTGCATGGATAGAAAAATCAATTATCAAGCCATTGATGTCAACCAGTCAGGTGATCCAGCACCTATTAAGGTCGTACTTAAGAAGCTCTCCCTTAAACAACCAAATTTTTTGGGAAACACGTAGGAAAAGAAATAACTTTCTTAAGATATATCTTTGGAGTTTTTGTGAGATGCTAAGAGTCACCGTTATCAGGAAACCCACCCCAGAATGAGAGCTAATCTGATAATTAAAGGCTGATGCTGGTGCTGGCAGCGGTAGGAGACAAGCGGGAGAGCTCCATGCAGGGCTGTCCTACAGGGCGCCACAGGCATCCCATAGTGAGAACCATCTCTACGCCCAGAGATGCCACCCCCCATCACAGCTGACACAGCAGTCTGCTGGGGAAGAAGCATCACTTTTGGCAACGGCGAATTAATCCATGAACACAGGAAGGCCAGCTGGATCATGGGACTGACCTGAGGGACACGGTGGAGAAGAGGATGGTGGCTGGAAGTTGGAGGATATCATGAACTGTTCTGACCATCCACCCTGTGAGATGCTATCTTGGTGCCCCGTTAGCCTCCAGCTTATTGGACCACGGTGCACTAAGAAGCGATACTAGGGATCCATCCTACCGGCTGCAGCACCTCCTCCCGACATGCCAGCCCCCCCCCCAGGCATAACGCGCGTCAAGACAGTATTTATATTTTAAAAGACAGATAGCACTGTACTTAACTATGTAAGTTGCACATATACTCCCAGATAAATATCAAAAATATAAATGTTATCCTGCACATATTTTTTTATAGAATGTTTACTGTCTGCACTTTGCCTGGTGTTGCATTGCACTGTGTTTGTATCTGTGCACTTTGTTCCTTTACTGCTGCATGTAAATGGTTTTTGGGATCTTTTTATCTTTATAGGTACCCACTGATACTGCAATGGTCCACGTTGACATCAATTGGCCTCATGAGGACTTTCCTGAGAAGTGGTCATTTATTCTAATAGGGGCCCTGCAGACTATGTTCAACAATGATCTTCAGATCCCATGTGAGGTACACAGTGTACATGTCTTGGACAAACCACATTCTGTGATGGTGAAGATATCACCTGCATCAGGTGAGACACTACACTGTGCATTGTTAAAAAGGGATATTTATACAGTATAGTATTTTTTAATAATTTTCTAGGACTTATTGCCTGCTAAAAAGAATGCTCTCCTTATTTGGTGTAAAAATGTTTAGTAATTAACCAGTGAGTGTTACTTTCTTCAGTCTTAAGCAGGCTGCTGGATGTACAATTCACAAAGTTGACACTCAAAGAACCCAATGAAATGGTCAGAGTATCCTTCTCCCAGCCTGGAAACCCACTTAACAGCGGGGATCAGGTTGGTGTTTCTGTGTTTCTGTATGACACCTCTGATTTATCAATTCTTGGAATGTGCCTGTTTCAGAGACAGTGTAATACCCCCCAGGTGGGGATTATATAGCTAATATGACATGAATTCATTAATAAGGGCATAAGGTAGCCTGAACACTATAGCCCCAATTTATTATAGATTTGTTATACATTATTAAAATCTACAACATATGAAAGATTATTTATTGTAATTTGTTACAGATTTACAAACCAAAAAATTACAGATGAAGAGAAGGCTTAATATTTCATTTTTAACTTCATGTTCTTTCTTGCATGAAGTAATGTATAATACAGTTTTTGCAATATCAGTGGAGCTTTGAATCAGAAGGCAGCACAAATCCTTTGGGTGCAGTAGTGTAGCTAATAGCTGGTGTGAGGTTCTTCTTATGATATGCAGTGTTTGGGTTTTACCAAGTGTGCTGATTATCCTCGATGGCCACAGAAATCCATTTCGGTCTGATCTGCCTGGAGGATGTTATTCCGGGTGCATTGTGGTTCATTCAGGTGAACAGCTTCCTGTGGTTTTATAACCTTTCCATAATTGATTAGCCGCAGCCATTTTTATCCTCAAGACCATCACATTGTGTTAGCAAAGACCTGAACACTCCAGACCAAAGTGGCATAAGAGTCATAATTGGAAACTAATTCAGGTCTAGTTCTGTCTAGAAAAACAATGAAAACCATGTTCTTAGACAGATAGACAAATAAATAAATAAATAGAGAGGGGGTTGTAAAAATTTCCTAGCATTTATACATTTATGTTCTGATTAATTTGTGTTGGCATTAGATAAATTTCTTGAAATACTTATTTAGCAACTAAACAAGTAAGAAAATGTGCCTGATATTTTGAAATTATTACATTGATGGGTGACATTTTCCAAGGTAAAATTTTGCTGTAAACGTTCCTCAGTCTTTACAATGCAAGTGCAATATACTTTAGATGTTTGACACTGGTGGTCTTTTTATTTTCCTGTACAGAAGAAAAATCCTGTTCCAGCCGGTGGACTGGTGTATCCCGGAGGCTCCAACCCACAGGACCGGGGTGCCGTCATAAAAAAGTCTAAACACCACCAAGCAGCAAACGGTCCACCCTCCAGTGCAGGCCTCATTGGGAATACTCAGAATGCTGGGAGGGCTCACTGGCAGTCTGAGGACGACAGTGATGAGGAACCACACAATGCTAAATCTAGCAATAGGCACATTCAAGAAAATTTATTGGAATGTCGTATTCCTGTCTGCCACTATAGTCATCTGTCCAGCGCCTACAGAACGGAAATGGATAACATAGAGAAGAAGTTTGGAGTAAAATTTAAAGATTCTGTTTTAGTTTCGATTGAAGCAAATGATCGGAAGACCAAGGCGCAGGCCAATCAAGCATTTACTGAACTCGTCCAGAGCTGTTGTCTAAACTTTGAGATTGTTACCCTCCCCAAGGCCAACCTGGAACCAGGCATCCTGACAGAGATGCTAAAAGAAATTCAAAAGGATGAAGAGGCCAAGCTTGAATTGAGCGTGTCAGCGCAGGGATACCGTCTGAGTGGTCCGAGAGAGCGCATCGAGGAAATCATGAAAAGGATTGGTGTGATGTCTTCTAGGCCAAAGACCTGGCGTCTGAGGGAAAACACAGATGAACGTGAGGAACTTCAGATGCAACAACTGAGAGATTTGACCACCAAAGCTGCAGGAGCCAGTAGGAATCCACAAGCAGCTGATGATGAAGAAGATAAATGTCCAATATGCTTGGATAAAATCACGAATAAGAAGAAACTGCGTTGTACACATATGTTTTGTTCGTCTTGTCTGGATGATGCAGTCAAAAGTTTGGGTCCCCAGTGTCCAGTGTGTAAAGAAATATTTGGACAGGTGGTGGGAGACCAGCCTCATGGAACAATGAATCACTATGTCATATCCGCTGAACTTCCAGGATTTTCAAAATGTGGAACAATTGTAATTTGTTATTCGATTCCTAGTGGTGTTCAGACGGTAAGAAACAGTTATCATGTAACTTTTGGGTTCTTAGAGGGCTTTAGCATAAACATGTTGATTTCCAAACAGCATGGTTGCTCAATGGTTACGACTGTAGTCTCCAAGCTGCAGGTTGTTGGGTTTGAATCCTGCCCCCAAGCCGCAGGTGTAGAGATATTTTGAGCTCAGGGTGCTGAAAGTCAGGAGATCTCACTGGAGATCTTTTGTTGGCAGCTATCAGCAGCTAACAACAAGATTACAAGCATGAAAACAGTTTTAAACTATAGGCGTGGGCATACTGCCCTACAATATTATAACATTGCATTACTACCAACAACCAGAAGGGGCGCTGAAGCACACTCAGCACCCTTCCTTCCAACACCACTACCCCATGCTGTATATGAAGTTGTCATGTATGTTGTACATAGTTATGTAAATTGATTCTAATTTGCTCAGTGTGTGTTGACTAGTATCCTACTCATGGTCTTTTCTGTCTTGTGCCCTTTGCCTTGTGGGCTATGAAAATAATGATACAATTTAGAAGTATGCTTGTATATCTCCTGTAGTGTAACATAATAGCCATTCTGTAATCTCTGTTTGAAATCTGGCTGTAGGAGAGGCACCCAAATCCTGGGAAGAGGTTCAGAGGGACAACAAGAGAGGCTTTTTTGCCAAACAACCGCGAAGGAAAAGAGGTTCTGGAGCTGCTGAAAAGAGCATTTAGGCAGAAGCTGATATTCACAGTTGGGGTGTCCCGGACCACTGGGGAGTCAGACACAGTGATCTGGAATGACATTCACCATAAGACCAGCCAATGGGGAGGACCCACCAGGTGCTAGACATTTAGGAAATGGGACTGTCCTTGTGCACTGTGTTTACCTGTCACTGCTGTCCATCTTCTTGGCTTGTCTCTCTAATATTCTGATTTGTTGTCCCTTCCCTTAGTTTTGGCTATCCTGACCATGGATATTTTGCAAGAGTGAAAGAGGAGCTGAAAGCCAAGGGCATCAAGTAATGAAGTTCTGGGACTGAGATGGATGTGTATACACTAAGATCACATAGAGAATGGAGCCCTTCACCAATTATTTTGAGCATATTAAATCAGTTTTCCTTTACAGTGCTTAGACTTTAACAGATAAAATTGGGTTCATAATACCATTGTACGGATTAGTAGGTATATTACTTAAATCAATGTACGATCATTTTTTTTTATTCACTTATAGATTATATATTAATTATTTTGTCGTAAATGAATATTAAACAAATTTTTATTTCGAAAACTGATTAAAAGCCAAGTTCAGAGGAAAGAAATGTTATGATCGGGAATGTTAAAAGGTGGCTATTAAACATGCGACCAGCAGATGGCGAAAGCGTGTGTTTTTCGCTTTACACTGACTTGCGCGCGATGGACACGCAGATACTAAAAACGAAAAGTTATTCGGAATGGAGGCGGGTCCGTGGGGCTCAGTGCGCACTTACGGTGGAGGGGAAATCCAAGAAGGAGTCGTTCCCACAACAGTAATGAATGGGAATTTGGATTTCCACGAAGTTTGGAGAAACTAACAGCGCAGCATTTCGGTAAAAAGGACCAAAACTAATTGCAAAACATGGGAGTGTTTGAAGATATTTGGCTTTGGAAGATAGAATATATGTGAAATCTAAAGGGATTACACATTTAAATGTCTTCATACATAACACTGAGAAAGTATGTAGAAAATGATTAAATTACCTTAATATAAAGCGAACTAAGTGTGATTAAAAATGTTTAAAAATTGGATGGATTCGTGTATTTTAATTTTCGTGGGGTTTTGGTCAGTTTCCTGAGACATCACTTTTGCCTGAGACTGAAAGAAGAGCCCCGAATCTGTTTTTCGGTCCAAACTGAAGGACAGTTTGTGAAAATGGGGAATACTGAAAGTGTGGACGGCCAGGGAGATGTAAAGACTCACGTCATGCAGTTACGAGTGCCGATGCCCGACAGCGGAGAGCTGGAGGAGCGCTTTGCCCTAGTCTTGGTAAGCAAACGCGTGGCTTCATCTTACTGTCAAAATCTTTTTAACAGTGTACACATTTGCTAGATCTAAACTGTCTGTCCCTTTTAATGGAAAATACCCGTGCAAATTATTTTAATTGAATTAATCGACCTTAAATACACCCTTAAGTAAACTTACATGTAAAAACACAGACAAAAATATATGTTAATCATAAATCCCGCTATTTCCACTTTTAAAAATTCATTTTGATTGAATGAAAATAAAGTGATTTTTTAAAAACAGGGCTAAATCGGGTAAAAATTTAAACCTCCAACACCATACGCGGTCCTTGTAGACAGTCTCATATATTAATATAAACCCTGATTTTGACAGTTTTGTTCACGTCAGGTGATCTATGTAGCCGTACTACCCATAAAGACATTTCTTACAGGATAGATCATGTCGTTTCCAAAATTCCTAAACTTTAAAGAATAGGGAGTTCAGACAAAGTTATCGGGGTGTCATCTGTTAAAACCATAGAAAATAAAAAAAAAACAGGAAGACGATGAAATTTTATACTACCGACAAACGCAACTCAAAATGGACCTTATAGCTGATATACCACTAGAAGGTCTTTCAGTGTAACATGTTAATGGCGCTTTTCCCATTGAATTTGTTTAAAGTTTATCAGAATTTTGGTATTCTGCCTTTCGTCTTTGCATCAAAATAAATTTTTGAATCTTCAGCCATAATGTGCATCTGAGGTTCTCTGGAGATGAGAATAGAAGGAAGAAGATCGCGCACATTGTAATTTCTGTATTTTCTCATAAACACAACACATAAATGCCTACTTGTTAGGAGTCACTTGGTGCAAGTTAACATGCAGAGTGATCCTTCCTGTCAGTGAGGTGAAGGGTGAGTCTCTGCTTCTCTGTTGGTTTCCCCAGATTGCCGATTCCCAGGGACTAAAAGCAGAGCAGTGTATGACAGCTTACCGGCCAGGCTCCTCAAGCCTAATTTCTCCCACCATTACTTTTTGTGGATGGTGTTTAATCCAAAGAATTTGCCCTCTGTGGAAAAGTTCAGAAACATTCCAAAGTTTTACTGAAAAGACAAACATCTCAAACTGAGTTTTGAGGCCCACTTTAATAGCTGTTTCTTGGTGCAATAAGAGAGATGTAATATCACAACAACATTTTATTTTATGAAATAGTAACATCATGAAACCAAAATTTTGATGCCACAATCAAATAGTGTAATTTATTCTAAATTCTCATCCAACCCAAAATGAAAATGTTATTCATCAGGAGCAATTCAGTTTCTCAGCATATAATGCTGGTGACACATCATGCTGGTGACTAATTGTGTGTGACACCAACATGATCATTGTAATCAAGGTGGATGATGGACTAGAGAGAACCTTTATCACATTGTTACTTGAAGCTGATTGTGGATTGTTGCAACACTTGAATGTGGGTATGGGTGTACTGGAATCCTTTTGCAATGGAGACTTTAGGTTGCATTCGAAACGAAAATCTCGAAAGATGCACTGCTGTTTTTCCTGGAGATTGCGACACGCTTCTTCCTCCTGCCATCTTGAAGGGAACTGCCAACCAGAAAGGGATCCCTAAGGGCAGAGGGACCGAGTAACCATGGGATTGGACAGACTTTCTGTTTTCTGAGGTGTGAAGTTCGTTTTTGCTGCTCTTGCATGGAAATTCCAACACAGCTTCTGGCTCTGGCCTGTAGTGCCAGGACCAAACAGGAAATACATCAAGGACCAGATCCTGGAAATCATGATAGACAAAGGATATGAATTCCAGTAAAGGACAAATGAACACCTAGATACTCCCAAATGCCACATAGAGGGGAGCAGGCACTCGGCACTGTGCGGAGGATGCTACACTGTCCGCTTGGCTCTTGTCTAGAAGCTTCTGCAGTGGGGAATACGCACTTCTCACTGCATCCTGCACAAGCTTAAAAATGGTCCAGGCTCCTTCCATATATCTGTCCCATATGCTTTAGTAAATGTACCCAAGATGCACGAAGGCAGTTTTAAAGTATGGCTACACTGCTTGTTTATATTCCATTGGGAAATGAGAAAATAGATGGAAAGCCTTACTCATAAAATAATTCTGGTCTGTAAAATATCTTTGTTGCAGATCTCTCTCTCTCATTTTGTTTTACTTTGCCTCTTTGGTTTGCAGCTGCGTTCTTCAAGAGATCAGACGCTACTGTCTGCTTACTGCCTGCTGCAGTTCAGGCACTGAGCAGTTTGTAGTGTCTCAGTTTCCCCTAATTCAGGTTCTGTGCGTTACGTTCATGCTGGCGAACTCTTACAGCAGTGATACGTTGTATGTAATATATACTTGGAGTACAGCTTTTTGTGTTAACAGTACTGGCTGAGCCCAGCTTGCAGCCTGAGCCTGGAATAGATCAGTGCGGGGGGGGCATGAGTCACTGGCCTCAGCCTGACAGCCACACCCTGCCTACAGGATGGCCAGGGATGATTCGAGGCGGTTTGTGAGGTCATAAGGTCAACACGTGAGTACAGAAGGTGAGGAGAGCGGATACCTTCTCTCAGTATGAGGTGATGACATTGGGCTGATTTTGCTAATATAATAATCAATGTCTCACTTTTTTAAAAATGCCAGGGTATTGTTAGAAAAGCAGCACTTTTGCATTTAGTATGATAAACTCGAAAACGGTGTTTAAGTCATTAGGAAACATATTCTGCTCTTAGCTGCACATTTTTCCTGGATGGGAGGTGCCGTCGGCTTTAGAATTATTTGTGACAGTTTTGGAAGAGTCGCACGGAAAGTATGACATTTGTTTTTCGAAGGATGTTTTGCTTTATACAAATCTTTTGATGTGGAAGTGGCACCAAAATTAATAGCAAAGCTGCCAGTAGCCAGTGAGCTTCGTCCACACCTTGGCTCTGGACACCAGCGCCACACAACGGCCCACACGGGCGGGACTGCCGCTCAGACTCCCAGCCCTGCAGGCCCCGGCCCAGCCAAAATATTCTGGGCTGGTCTCACTGGGCTGGAAGGTCAGAGCCAATTTGAAAACAGGCGAGGAAGATCAGCATTACACTGCTAGAAGCAGTAAGCGTCGTCTGTGAATGCTTGGTCTGGTAAAGAAAATAGTTTCATTTCAACTTAGTCATGCTATAAACCCTGATACAACATTACATTTACTTATTTAGTAATAAGTAATAAATAAAATAGTAATAAATTCTAATTTATTTATTTAGCAGATGTTTTTTTTTTAGAGAAGGCAAGGTCTGACGATCCTTGGGGAAGCTGTTTTTTTTAATGATTTATGTTAGACTTCATTTGCTGTTGGTCTGATAGGAGAATAAAAGTCTTCAATGTATTACTTTCAAAACAGAGAACAGTCAAAGATGTCCACAGGCCTTATTTGGAGTCAATGCTAACTGGGCTTGCATGGTCCCCTGTGTACCACACAAAATTACTTCCAGTTTCCCATTCTCAAGTTCTTCAGTGTCAACCTCTCGTTATCTTGGGGTTCCCAGCCTACCCCTGCCCCCCCAAAGATCCTAAATCACTTGAACTACTGTATGCTGGCAGACCAGCCCTATTTGTCCTACCTCCTTGTCCTCCGGGTCATTCTCCTCGAAGGGAGTGGGCTACCCCGCACATTCCTCTCTCATAGCTCCAAACACTTGCACGAGCCAGTCTCCCACTGCACACTGTGGAAATGCATCTATCTCCCTTTGTCTGCAGCAGCATTCCGCGCGTTTCTGCTCTGACTAACCCCCATACTGTTTCTCGCCTCTTTTCAAATCCCCCTTTTGTGCGCACACTTCTCTTTTTGGCTGGAAGATATATCCATGTCTGCATCCATCCATCTTTGTCCTACTCTGTTGTGCCCATGCATAATCATACGTGTAAATGTGTGTCTGTGTTGAGGATTTGTCATTTTGGCTCAACTGGCATTCGGTGTCTCTGCATGACTTCAAAGTGGCTGGACTGGTGTGTAAACTATCGTAGACTGAAATGGGTTGGAAGTCCAAAGAGTTGGCCGTTATTCTGCCGCAGTCAGAATCACAGTTCCCATACCTCTTTGCCAACTCCTGTTCCTACAGCTTGGACAGCTTTATCCTGACAGACCCAAGTCATTGTTTAAGCTGTAATGGACAGGAAAAGTGGATGTAGTAACGCCAGGTTGATGAGTTGGAGAATTAATGAAGACTGTTTTTCTCTACCGAGTCTTGCGGCTGAACCTTCTCCCCTTTTGTCTATGTCTTGGATGCTTTTAGGAATTCCAAAAAATATTCCAAAAAATAATAGTCATCCAGGTTTCTTACACCCAGTCACTGTTCACTTGTTGTTAAGGAAGCAAATATTTTATAATAACAATAATTTAACAAGCTTATGATCCTACAAGACAGACTCGAGATTGGGCTCTGTCATTTCCCGCGATATTAGATTTCGCTCATCCAGTGCTCTCAATCTTAACATTTTTAACATAACCCTGTTTTTGGGTGGAGTGATGGCTCTGAGGCTATGGATCTGTACCAGCAAATGGAAAGTTGCTGGTTTGAATCCTGTGAATGTCAGGAGTGGCCCTTAACCTGTAATTGCTTCATCCTGTGTGACATTAATCTACATCCAGCCCTAAAAAGGAGGTCCTCCAACTTACAGGGAAAATTTGGTGGTTGATGGCAAGTTTGGCACTGCAGCTATTGGAAAAAACTCACACTGGTCTGTTTGGACTAGTGTGGTGCTGAGGTATCACCCACTGCACAGCTGCACTCAGGTTCTCATCCCTGAGGTGGTTTGTCTGGTGGTGAGTGCAGCAACATGCTGTAATCACTGCACACTCCTTACCCCTATCTCTCTGTTTTAACCCTCTGAGTATTTGTTTGGGCTCTGGCTGAACTTGGCTCTTCTCTGCAGAGATGGAAAGTTCAGGTCCAGAAAGTACAAATCCAGACCAAGATTTTGTTTCAACCAACCACTTCAGTATTCTGTGACTGTGACTCTTTAAGCTCAACTGTTTGGTTGAAACGAAACCTTAGTCTGGATTTTTACTTTCAAGACCTGAACTTTCCACCTTGGTTCTCCGCAAGAAAACTTCACTTGCCGCCTGTCAGCACTCACCATCTTGTGTTCGCCGCCTGACTTTTTCGGCATTGCTTGAGGCACAGACCCTCAGACAGGAGCTCTGATTGTCCCTCGAGGGCATCCTTCCTTTTTCTGTTCTGCTGGCTCACTGGTTCCTCAGACTTTAATCAGTCCTGTCTGTTCCAGTGTATAATTTACTTTCTTCATGTTGCCAGCGGCTGCTCATGGTGGACAATAACAGCAGGGTCCAGTTTTCTAAGAAGACTGGGCCGAACCTCATAACTTCAGACGTGTACCTTTTTCTCTTTTAACTATTTAGAGCAAATTTAGAACTCTTTAATAATACATACTGTACTAAAAAACAATCTTAGACTGCCAAAGAAAATTATGTTTAAATTATCTTTTTATTGGTGTAAAACTATTTCTTTTTTGTCAAAGTGTGTTAGCTTAGCCCTTTCAAAATCTCTGCTAAAGTAACCATTATCTGCAGTAACCATCCATTGTACCTATGTATTTCTTTTGTGTACCACTAGTATACCATGTTTGGCTAATCAATACATCATCACGTTAATTGAGTAATGTAATTAAGTGAGCTGGTGGTGAAATGTAACAAACACATGGAATGGCTGAGGTGCCTCTGAGGAGGTTTGCGAACTGAAGCGGTATTCATCTAGCCATCTAACAAGATATCAGTAACATTTTAGAGAACAGAAGAAACATTTTTTATTGTTATTTTTCATTGTTATTGTTCATTTACATCTTAATGATAAATTGTGTTTTTTACTGGGTAAAAAACTAACCACCCAGATAAATAGTGTTAAACATGTTCTATGATGGCGTAAGACACAGTAATTTTTTCAAGGATCTTGAAAAAAGCTGATTGAAAAGGGTTATAGACAGATGGAGTGGGGTGGTTCTTGTCTGTCCAGGAGATTGGTTGTTTTTGTTTCTCAGCGAAAATGAGCAAAATTCAGCAAAATACCTTGAGCTAAAGAGTCTGACTTGGTATTCATTTGCC
This sequence comes from Mormyrops attenuatus, assembly GCA_026777985.1. Classification (NCBI taxonomy): domain Eukaryota; kingdom Metazoa; phylum Chordata; class Actinopteri; order Osteoglossiformes; family Mormyridae; genus Mormyrops; species Mormyrops attenuatus. The sequence goes on from JAODKC010000088.1 coordinate 1,222,171, forward strand.
CAGGAACCTGAAATTGTTTTGTTGGTAAGGGAGGAAAAGCAGATCACCACGCCGTGGGGTTGGCTTCCCTGGATGGTTCTTACCGTAGATGAATGAGAAATTGCTCTTGCCTCAGTGAAAATACAGTGTGAGTACAAAATAGGACAGAGAAAATTTTATTATGAATATGAACAAAAATTTAATGAAATTAATTCTACTAGCAAGGGTTCATAGTGACATAATGTCTGAGTTTCTGAAACTGAGCTGGAGTATGAACACAGACGGACATTTGAGAAGTACCACTCTGCTCTTGAAGTCAGACAGTCTTTTACTGACACAGTGATGTTATGGTGAAGAATTGGTCTGCACTGTCTGTAACAATGCAGTGATTTAAAAATATGGTGCCATTGTAAATCACTGTGATGTCTACTGAATAGATCATGAGAACTTTGATATGGAGCAGTCACTGGACAAATTTCTGAATAAGGAAATTAACAATCTATACAGGAAGTGAGGTCATGATTTTCATTTTCATTTACATATTTAGCAGACCCTGCTAAAGTATCATATTGCAAACAATCATGCTGTCAAGGAGTCAACTAGGCATAATTGCAGTTAGGCTGGCTTACAATAAATACCTAGTTGCAATTATCAAAGTAAGAACCTAATAAGACTATTCAAGGGCCAGAAGTGCAATATATGAGGATTCAAAGAACATAAAGAAGCATCAAGTTAGCAGAGGAATTCATGGAATGGGTGAGTCTTGAAGTGTTTCTTGAAGGTGGAGAGGGAACCTGGGAAGCTCCGAGTGGCATTGGTTTGTTTGACCGAAGGGGGCAAGAAGGGACAATGGTCTTGAGGAGGCTTTTTGTGGAGATGGATGTCTCTCCATGTATACTTGATAACTTGAACTTGATGTGAGTGCCAACAGGGAGCCAAGGAGGGGTGTGACATGAGAATGTTTAGGTTGAATGAATATCAGACGTGCTTCAACATCTTGAATCATCTGTAGTGGTCCGACAGCACAAGCTGGTAGACCCTGCCAGTAGTGCGTTCCAGTAGTCAAGTCGTGAGGTATCAAGGGGCTGGACTAGAAGGTGAGATACCTACTGAGACAGAAGAGGACTGATCTTTGTGATAGTTTGCAGAGTAAATCTGCAAGATGTGGAGACTGCTTTTATATGCTCAGCAAAGGACAGCTGGTCATCTGTCATTACCTCTAGGTTCCTAGCACACTGCCTGTGTGAATAAGACAGTGTGTATGATCCAAGCTGAACTATGATGTCATGATGGATGGAAGGACTGGCAGGGAAGACAGGAAGTTCAGTCTTGAAGAGATTAAGCTAGAGGTGATGGTCCTTAATCCAGGCTGTGATGTCAGCCAGGCATGCAGAGATCTGAGCAGAGACCATGATATCATCAGAGGCAAGAAGGTCATGTAAACATGGATGTCATTTGCGTAATAATGGTAGGAGAAGACAGGAGAAATGTGACTGTTTTTCATGAGACGTTGAAAGGATTAGCTGAGGACAGCACGGTCAAGGGTTTTGGACAAGAATGAGAGGAGGGAGACTGGCCAAAAATTCTCATTCCATGAATGATCAAGTGAGGGTTTTTTATGCAGTGGTGTGACCTGACCTATTAGGTCTATAGGATGTTGAGTTTGGCGCAGTTTCCTCCCACCTGTCCTGAAGTTTGCTTGTTGGGCATGGATCATGCTGGAGAGCCAGGGATGATAGGGCTGTGAGCGTGCTGGTCTGGAAGAGAGCGGACAGAAGGGGTCAAGACATGAGGAAAGCACAGCAGAGTGTATCGCTACAAGAGAGGAGAAATCCTCAGAAGATGACAGGGAGAAGGAGAATGAGGCAGAGAACCAGGTAGGGAAGAAAGAGTGAAGGTAGTGATGGAAGAAAGTTCGAGGAGGGGAAGCCAAAAGCAGGGCAGGGAAGAACAAGGTGAACTGAACAAAGAAGTTGTCAGAGATGTGTAAAGGGGTGACTTGTCAAAGATACAGTTCTGTGTAAGGATGAGGTTAGCAGGGTGAGGAAGTCAATATCCTGGGGTTTATCAAGGTGGACGTTGAAGTGCCCATGGATGACAAGTGGCAACCGACATGGCCGACAGAAGCAAATCCAGTTTTTCAGTGAAGTTTTCTTCTGGGTCTGGCAGGCAACAAATAACAATATGCATTCATTCAGATTGACGATGGTAAGAGTATGATATTCAAATGTTAGAGTACCTATAAGGAGGTAAGAGAGCGGTAATTTCCAAGTACTGGAGATCAACCACCCTGTCCCCCCTCCAAGTCCATTGAAACGAGGAGTATGGAAGAAATCAAAGGGAAGGTTAATCATATTGAAATGGTCACCCATGCAACCTGCTCAGCCCCTGGACACTTGTACTTTTTACTTTGTAGATTTGTTTAGAATGTTGGAATGGGATGTTAATTTGTGACTATTGTGCCCTAATTTTGAGCACATTATTTTTTTTCCCTAGAATTCCATGAACCTGCCTCCAGACAAAGCCAGGCTCCTTCGGCAGTATGACAGTGAGAAGAAGTGGGACCTAATCTGTGACCAGGTCCTTGTTCTTCACTGTCATGTGCTCATCTCTGTCAGCAAATTCGGTTGGTTGAAAGCCTGAAACCGAGTCTCATTCTCTGGCACTTTCTCGCAGGAGCGGTTTCAAGTGAAAAATCCCCCTCACACCTACATCGAAAAGCTGCGCGGGTACCTTGTTTCTGGAGTTGCTGGAAAGGTAAGCATTAGTTTGGCTGTGTGATCTTCAGTTATTGAGATTGTTTTTTTTTTTCATAATTCACCATGTATCTTAGTTAACCTAAGACACAGAAAAAAGAACGTATGTGTGTATCTCTGCCATGTTGTTTTATGGCATAGTGAGTTTAAGTTTCACATAAAATCCAGGGCACCATTCTCTGTTCATTTATTTATTTTGAGTACAGTTAGTCCTGCTACAATGTGTGACATCACACCATGAATCTGTTCCAATGTGATTGATATATTAGTGCCCAAGTCCATAACAATGCGGAATCACTTTTGCATGACTTTCAGTCGGAGGGAAAAGCACTACGTGAACTATAACGTGATACGGTCGTAGCGAGAAATACTACTTGTGCATTCACGCATTGCACAGGTTAAAGTCTTAGATTCTATATATAAAAATATTTGACAATTTATCGTATAAACACAGCAACATTTTTTTTAATTCACTTGCAATCGCTTTTAGTAGACGGTCTGTAGTTATGTTGTCTTCAGTGCCCCTCTGCATACCGTAATCCGTTGCATTTATGCTGTGTGCATGCGCGGCTGCATGGTGGCTGTGGCTCACTCCTAACGATTAATGATGGCTAAAACGATGCTTCATGAACCATTTGCTATATTTTCTGACCCCACTAGATGGTGCTCTCTGTTCAAAAAAAGGGCTCAAAGCGTGCCAAAAGTAAACCAAGAGCATAACCTAGTGGGGTCAGAAAATACAGCAATGGTTCATTAAACATTGTTTTGGTCATCACTACTCCCAACTCTCAGCAATTGACAAGTTAGCTAGTTCGGCACATTTGTTGGATACTTGGCAATAGGAGATGTTTATGGTATAATTTATTAATATATTAATATTATTTTTATATAAATGTATATAATTACATTTTTGGGTACTGGTGTGACTGGTTATATTTATTTCATTTCATTTGGCATACAATACTAAGTTTTGGAGTTGCATTCCCCTAACCCTCATTTTCTCATTGGATATGTGTATTTTAGTACGAGATTTTAGTGAGTGTGAGGTGTTTCAGGAACATCTCAGTCATGTTCTGGCACGACAGACTGTACCTGATTGTCCCTCACCCTATGACTGTATCCTTGAGTCCCCCACCCTATGATGACTGTCTCATTGAGTCCCCCACCCTATGATGACTGTCTCATTGAGTCCCCTGCCCTATGATGACTGTCTCATTGAGTCCCTCACCCTATGACTGTCTCATTGAGTCCCCCACCCTATGATGACTGTCTCATTGAGTCCCCCACCCTATGATGATTGTCTCCCTGATTATCCCTCTCTAAAATGGCTGTCTCTCTCTTTTATTCTGTTTCAGAAATTTCGGCGACGGATTCATGAATCTACAAAGGTGCTGCGTGAACTGGAGATTTCCCTCAGGACCAATCACATTGGGTCAGTGCCTAATCGGGCAGCACCCTGTTTAGTCCATGTCTTATCTGGCCGGGCTCAAAGGTTTGCCCATCCTGTGGCTTGCTAGCGAAGTTAGCCTGCATTTTGGATTATTTCGGGGCATTGGCGCGCACCCTGTGTGCGGCATGTGGAAACACCCTTGTTCTCCCTGCAACATAAGCCAGCGCACCCCAATGCCAGAGGCTGCCTCACTCACTACTCCCAGCACTGCAGTGGGCAGGAAGCTTGGCTTCGGTGGATAGTGCTGCCCCAGTGGCTGGGATGCACATGTGTTCATCTGCTAGCCACTGCGGCCCTATCTTTTCACCCTCGGGGTCGGATATTAAATATTAAAGCCTTTCTTGCGAGATTGACCCTTTATTTGTTTGCTCTGGTGATTTTCTGGCTGGACTGTGAGCAAAGGCCATCTCAAGGTATTTTCCATGCTGCAATGAGTGCAGGCTTTTCTGTGGCTAAATAAAATGTGGTCACAGAATGGTTTATCTTAAATGTGCCTTAACTCTGACCTCTGGCGAATTGTTATTCCTTGGGTTGCCAAGAGGACCTGAAATAGCATCTGGTCAGACAGGAAAAGGGGGGGGTGAGATGGGGGGAGGGGTGTTAGACAGGAAACTGATGATCAAGTGAAAGCACACCCTCCACCCCCCGCCAAAACTCAGCATTTCTCACACATTTTCATCTCGTTCTATTCCTGAGCCCAACTCCCCTTTATTTGTGGGCTGCCACCCTTTCTCCCACTGCAGACTCCCCATCTCAGGGTGTTATTTCCTGCTCTGTGTGTCAGGGTCGTATGTAGCTGGCGAGCAGCAGCATTAATGAAAAGACAAGGTCATTTTAAGAAGTGCCCCACTGGGGGGGGGGGTCGTTTGGGAAAGATGAGTAAATGCTCAGCATTTTGACCCCCCCACCCCCCTCGTCTGCCTTCCCGCCTCCCCAGTTTTGGTTCTTTTCCAAGCTTTCAGTAAAATGGAAGAAATGTAGAGCATGGCTCCTTTATTCCGCCTCATATCTCGGCCTGTTCTGTGTGCGAGGCTTCACTTCCATAACATTCAGGCCGCGGCGTCTGAAAGGACAGCCTGTTGCTGGCTGACGCCTGTGACAGAACAGGATGACCCGTGCTCAGCCTGCGCACTGCCCCCGTGTGACTGTGACTGTGACACCGCTGTGTTGTCGTGATTTCCCCCACCTGCCCCCCCACAGCCATTTCTAGCTGACCGTACTGAGTGGTGCTCACTGTAATGTGGCCATTACAGGTGGGTCCGAGAGTTCCTCAGTGATGATAACCGGGGTCTGGACGTCCTTGTGGAGTACCTGTCCTTTGCCCAGTGTGCTGTCATGTGAGTATTACACTCCTCCCTCTCTCCCAGCGTCACTTTTAAAATAAAACAGAACACTTGCTTGATGCTCATGCGACCGGTGGGAGTGTGGAATGGTTTGAAATTCCATCTTGTAAAAGAGCATGGCTTTAACATCCCACCTGATTGAGAATCAGCGAAGAACGGCAGCGTAGTGTAAACAAACTCCTTGGCTGGATGTCCCAGAGAGGGCTGTCTATGCCATACTGAACCTGTCTGAGCTGTGCTGGGCTTGTCTGTGCCATACTGAACCTGTCTGAGCTGAGTTGAGCCCAGGGCTGGACTGGGATTAAAAATATGCCCTGAATCTTGGGGTGGAGGGAGAGGGGATTCCCCACCATAAATTTTGCCTGCCCACAAGCCTTGCAGCCAACCAGGAAAATGCCCAGTATGCCAGATGGCCAAACTGAGCCTGTCTATGCTGAGTCAGGTCTAACTGTGCCATGGTGAGCCTGTCTATGCTGGGCTGGGCCCGTCTATGCCACATCGAGCCTATCTAGGCTGGTCTGAGCCTGTTTGTGCCATACTGAACCTGTTTATGCTGGGCTGGGTCTGTCTGTGCCAAACTGAGCCTGTCTATGATGGGCTGAGCCTGGCCTGCCATACTGAGTCTGTCTATACTGGGCTGGGTTCGTCTTTGCTATACTGAGCCTATCTACGCTGGGCTGGGCTTATCTGTACCATACTGAGCCTGTCTATGCCAGGCTAGACCTAACAACCATCATGAGCCTGTCTATGCTGGGCTGGGCCTTACTGTGCCATAATGAACCTGTCTATGCTGGGCTAGGCTTGTCTGTGCCATACTGAGCCTGTCTATGCTGGGCTGGGCCCATCTGTGGCAAACTGAGCCTATTTATGCTGGGCTGGGCCTAGTGGTGCCATAGTGAGCCTGTCTATGCTGGGCTGGGCCCATCTGTGCTATACTGAGCCTGTCTCTATTAAAGCTGTATTAAACTGAATTCTGCCAAGTGCTACTACCTTGATTCCTGCTTTCCACATTTGTAGCTAACCCCTCCCGCATGCCCTGCCTTTCCTGTCCATGTCTGTCTGCGTTCACGTGTTTGGGCGCCATTGGCCTGTAGATGCATTTTGAGGGGGTTTGCGAGACAAGGGGCCCTGGAACCGGTGAGCTGAGGCCCTGAAGCAGAGCCCTCCACTCTGCCCACCTTGACGCTGCTGTGTGTGACTGACGGAGTATTTTTATTTATTGCTCCATCCCCCCTCCAGCATTCAGCTCCTGCATATGTTTTGCTTCTTAAAATCTGTGAACTCAGCTCCTTTCGCTGCTGTTTCCGTTTGTGTCATTTCAGCCCCACCTTCACCCCGAAAAGGGAACGTATGGTAAACAAAAGTCAACCTCGCAGTGGTTGTGCTCGCTGGCCAGGGATGCTCTCAGACAGTTCCTTGGAGGAGCCTTCTGAGAACCTCTATCAGGTCTTGATGGGAGCAAAGGGACTTTTTTTTTCTTGAATTATGGAGGAAATTTATTGAATACGTACTGCTCTTTCTGCTGATATGAAAATATTTTAATATTCCTTAAAGACTCGCCAAGTTGCCGCGTGGTAACAGGCAGCCAAAATGCACTTGTGAATCAGGACTGAAGGAAAGTCTGGTTGACATTTTGTGTTTGGG
>JAODKC010000088.1:1229442-1244576 GCA_026777985.1 Mormyrops attenuatus
TCTACCCCCCCCCCCCGGTTGCGGGGTTTCAACCCCCCCCACACCCCCCCTTGATTTCCGCGTTTCTTGTCTTTGGGGGCCTTTTTGGGGGGGGGGGGGGGGGGGGGGGGGGGGGCGGGGGGGGGGCTCATTTCCACAGTCTGAAGCTGCCCTGATTGGTTTCAGATCCTCATCTGGAAGCTGAAACTAAGGCCAGCCGCTGCTGTTCTCCGCAGGTGCTGGATCCGGTTCTGGGTCTGCTTAGGCCCCAGGTCTTTTGTAGTGGGATTCGTGGGGATGGTGCTCCATGCTCTCTTGATGCTGCTGTGCCCTGCCTCTTTCCAGATCAGTCCCAGCTGCCTCATGGGCCTCTTTTCCTCTTACTGGAGATTAAATTACACATTTATCATGGCTATGAAAAACAAACACGTGAGTTTAATTCAACGTAAAAATAAGCCAACAAGGGGTCAGTGACAAACAGCCGGATTATGTGTCGACCACTGGATCTCCATGGTATGAGATATCTGTACTTTAATTTAGAAGAATTTGACAGTACAATTTTTCAGCCACTGGAGAAACAAGAAGTCTAGTGACTCCAATTAAACAGGGAAGAACGAGGTGACACAGGACAGGCTCTGTGCTTTGACACATTCATTTGGGTGTACCTGTGCACATCAAAAGAGCTCAGGGCTTTCTGCTCTCCATCCAAGTTGAGGCAATACTAAACGGTGATGCAGGGATGTAAAAGAGTTCTCTGGTTTCCGGCAATGCTCTTCAACTGCTGGAGATGTTTGTGTTGCAGCCACAGTGAGTTAGTCAGTAAGATCGTGAAGAACCCCCGCCATGTTGCCCAAAAAGACGATGTGCACGTCTGCATCATGTGTCTACGAGCCATAATGAACTACCAGGTAAACCGCACTAATTTTAGCTCTTGGAAACTGTTTTTTAAAACATCCTGCTCTGGGGTTATGTTTAAGAAGCTCCCTCTAGTGAATTAAATCTGTACTGCATGTTATCTAAAATCACCCCAGAAATTCAACTCAAAATTTTAAGCTACACTACATGGATAAAAATATTGGGTCACACCTCTTTTTCATTGAATTCAGGTGTTTCATTCAGATCCATTGCCACAGGTGTATAAAATCAAGCACCTAGCCATGCGGTCAGGTTTGCAAACATTTGTGAAAGAATGGGTCATTCTGAAGAGCTCAGTGAATTCAAGTGTGGTTCTGTCATAGGATGCCACCTTTCCAATATGTCAGTCTGTGAGATTTCTTCCCTGCTAGATATTCAAAGGCCAACTGCAAGTGGTATTATTGCAAAGTGGAAGTGTTGAGGAAGAACAGAAATTCAACCATGATGTGGCTGGCCATGTAAAGTAACAGAGCGGGGTCGCCGAGTGCTGAGGCGCTTAGTGAGTAAAAGTCACCAACGCTCGCTTGACTCAGTAACTGCAGAGTTCCAAACTTCCTCAGGCATTAACCCCAGTACAAAAACTGTGCACTGGGAGCTACATGGAATGGGCTTCCATGGCTGAGTAGTTGCATGTAAGCCTCACAACACCAAGCACAATGCCAAGCATTGGATGGAGTGATGTCAAGCCACTGGAATCTGGAATAGTGGAAACGTATTCTGTGGAATGAGTGTTGAAGCACGCTTCTCTGTCTGGCAGTCTGATGGACAGGTCTTGATATTGGCAGATGCCAGGAGAACGTTACCTGCCTGACTGCTTTGTGCCAACTGTAAAGTTTGATGGAGGAGGGGTAATGGTATGGGGTTGTTATTCAGGGGCTGGACTTGTCCCCTTAATTCCATTGAAGAGAACTCTTAATGCTTCACCATACCAAGACATTTTGGACCATTCCAGTTTTCCCAACTTTATGGGAAAAGTTTGGGGAAGGCCCTTTTCTGTTCCAGCATGACTGTGCCCCAGTGCACAAATCAAGGTCCATAAAGACATGGTCGGGTGAGTTTGGTGTTTAAGAATTTGACCCTGCCCGCACAAAGCCCAGACCTCAACCCCATTGAACACCTTTGTGATGAACCAGAATGGCGATTGCAAGCCAGGCCTTCATGTCCAATATCAGTGCCTGACCTCACAAATGCTCCTCGGGATGAGTGGGCAAAAATTCCCACAGACACACTCCAAAATGTTGTGGAAAGCCTTCCCAGATGAGTGGCAACTGTTGGGCAGCTGCAAAGGGGGGGACCAACTCCATATTGATGCCTATGGTTTTAGAATGGAATGTCATAGAAGTTCCTGTATGTGTAATGGCCCAGTGTCCCAATACTTTTGTCCATGTAGTGTATATTTTAACCTGTATGTTACTGTAGCGTCTTTATATTTTTTGCTTATTCTAGGTAAAATAACCCTATGAGCAAGTGATGATGATTAGATGTGTATTAATCTGCCTAATCTTCTCTTTTCAGTATGGCTTTAATCTTGTCATGTCCCACTCACGCGCTGTCAATGAAATCGCACTTAGTTTGAACAACAAGAACTCCAGGTAAGTGTCTGCTTGGTGGGGTGTGCACGCTCACTATGGCTGCTAACTCAGCTGGGTATTTTGTATAGGCAGGTCTTTGCTGATTCACCAGGGATGAGCTGGTTTCCTCACTTATTTAAAATGCATCCTGGGGAGTTATTAAGCACTCTCCCCCCACGGGTCACACAGAGAAAATCAAAGTTTGAGAACTCAAAGCCACGAGGTTTTGCATATGGAGCATAATCTTGAATATTTTTACTAAATATTGTCGTATTACACCCAGAATGAATAATGTCATGATGAGTTTATTCACTGTGAGATTGTTATCCGTCATTACTGGACTGGAGTAGATGTCATATGAAACAGTCTGCCCCCCCCCCCCATAAATCAGGAAAACCAGGTTTTAAAAATGCGCAGGGTCCCCTTCATGCCTTCTTACGGACATTTTTAATGATACTTGCGAATGTTTTAATTATGTTTAATTATTTTGTCATGCTTCCTTTTTTTCATTTTTGCTTTACAAGTGCTTTCTGCTACTTGCCAGGCCGTCACTGTAAATAAGAAACTGTTCTAAATGATTTTCCTGGTAAAATAATGGTTAAAAAGATGACATGATGTATGAGGTGACTGTGCCCTGTTTTTCCACAGCTAACCATTATTGTGGCTTGTTCAGTAGCTGTAGGAGAATGGGGTGGAGGAATCGTTGCTTTTCACCAAAACCCCAGTGTTGAGCCGCTGAAGCCGCTGTCTTCATTGCAGAACAAAGGCCCTGGTGCTGGAACTCCTGGCAGCCGTGTGCCTGGTCAGAGGAGGCCACGAGATTATCCTGTCCGCCTTTGACCACTTCAAAGAGGTAAGGCACCAAGGCAGTCTATGCTTCTGGGCCTGTGGCTCTTGTTCGGCACTGACCCCACAGCTTCCTGCCTTCCTCGGCTGCTTGGGGGTCCTCGCGAATGTGGGATTTTCCCAGGCTGAGAAAGCTAAAGCGAAAAAATGTTAATGGCACAAGTGATTGATTTAACTCTGTGAGTATGCATTTGACAGCACTGAAGGTGGTCCTAATTTGTGCAGCGATAAAGATCCAGACCACTACACGGCGGACTACCGTTCAGGCATGACCATAAACTGAGATGTTAATTACCTCGCAATGCAGGCCCTTAATTCTAGCCAATTAAATCTTAGTGTTAGCGAGCTGCGGCCAGACGTTGTTTATTGCATTGGGAAATAGATGTTAACTTACATTAAAATATAATCAATGACCCTCTTCTATCTTAAGCCATTTTCACACATGAACTCCAGGCATTGTCTGGAGAGTCAAGTGCGGAGTTTTTCAAAATTTCCCTTCTACACATGTGGCACGCAGCCGGAGAATGTCCGTGTCAGACGTATTCACACCTACTAGAAATACTCTGGTAGGTATAGATATGAGGGGTGGTGCTTGGGTGGAGCATGCAGGAGGCAAGACATGATGCAAAAAGTACTGGCAGATTCCTTCAGCGAAACCTCAGGTTCTTTCAGAGTCAAATGATGAGGCAGCTTCCTTAAGCTTAAGCAGTTTATTAAGACGGGATGAAGATGTTGCAGAACATGTTTACACATGCCCAGTTGACGGTCTATCTGCGTCTGTCTGCCCCCCCGAGGGAAGCCGGCCCTTTATCTATGGTCTTCGTACAGAATCCTGGGGCCAGGGAGTCAGACAGCCTTGGTGACAGTGAGCCGCATGAGAGCCAAAGAACATGATGTGAGGAAGCGAGTAGCAAAGACAGAAAGAAATAAAAAAGGAAGAAATAGAAAGGCTATAAAGGAGTAAACTAAACAGAAATAACTTCAATAGCTACAAATTAACTTGGAAAATCCCTCAGTACGCTACGGAAATCGCATTTTGTTAACAGCGCTACTAGCAGATGTTCCTGAATCTAGTCGTCTGTCCAGTCAGCCATGTTTGTTGCGGTCTTCCTAGTGTTAATGACCATTCTTCTTTGCCCTCAAATGTTTATTTTCTTCCATTTTCGTGTTATTCTCTTGACAGAAACGTCATCAACGCACCCACTCACTCGCGGCGAATTATCCAGAATTCTCCCTGGTCCATTCACACATGGGAGTCATTCGGAAATTACCTCGACCACGTAATAGGGAGCTAGCAGTTCGTTCAATGTCCGGTATCGACTGATTTGGACATTTGCGTTCACACATACAGCCCCTCTCGGGTAATGTCTAAAAAAGTTCAGGGTGGCAGTGCATGTCTGAGGTGGGCTGGAAAGTATGATGTAGACCTTAGTGGATTTTACAAAGATTGTGCTGCAAGGAAAGTGAGGGCAGGGTTAGTATGGATGATAACTATACCACCCACAGCACAGGAGTAAAAAGAGCAGGATCAACAGAGGCATATTTCTCAAGAATAATTGCTAAGAATATGGACATTTTGTGTCCTGCCTACAAGAAACACAAAATGGCCACCCTGGACTGCGAGGAAAAAAATCTCCTGTTTGTTTTCTGACCCCTTGCAGTGTGTGGGAGTCTGGCTGTTGCCTGCTCTCTCCCATTCCCTTTTCTGTCATCTTCCCATTCCACAAACTCCTATAATTAGGAATAAATTGCTTTCTAAACAGTGCGTGTACTCCTTATAGGGGTGTTACGAGGGCAGATTGTAATCAGAGGGTTTGCCGCCGTTCCGTAGCAACCAGACCGTGTGCTGGGAGTGCCTGGCTGTGGCTGTGGTGAGGCGCTTTTGTCGCCTGTGGCCTTGCTGGTGTCACAGGGGCTTTGGTGGGGGGGGGCATCCTGACACGTGTGGCCCCGCCCCCAGGTGTGCCGGGAGAAACAGCGCTTCGAGAAGCTCATGGACTATTTCCGCAGCGAGGATGGAAACATCGACTTCATGGTGAGCTGAAGTTGGAGCATGTTCTGTTGAAATGCGCCGTGTTACACGTATGGGGTGGGGGGTGGTGACGTGTCCGCATCTAGGGCTTCTGATGAAACCATATGGCCAATCACAGCCCTACAGGTGCTCAGGGACCAGGTGCAGATTAGACAGGAAAATCCACCCCCATACCTTCCCACAAAGTGTTTAAATGTGTTTCCATATACAGGAGTGTCTTAACTGGGTCATAACCAAGCCAAAGTAGTCACAGTCATTACCTGTATGGATTGATTCCCAGGAAAGATGAGGTTTAAATGAAATCCTCAGACAGCAGGGAAATGCCCGTGCATGAAAACCACATGATGAAGGTGACCGCTTAGTTGTTATGAATTACAGTATCGCAGGTTCATAAATAACTCAGACAAATGTGTCACCCAGGTGGCCTGCATGCAGTTCATCAACATCATGGTGCACTCAGTGGAGGACATGAACTTCCGGGTACACCTGCAGTATGAGTTCACCAAGCTGGGCCTGGACGAATTCCTGGAGGTGGGTGGCTTCTTACCCGACCTTGGGTTCAGCGACTAGCTAGCGGGGCGCTAAGAAAAGTATCGCTAATCTTGTGGCCCCAGACATCAGATTCAGCAGGAAAGGTACATTAGCACAGTGTGCAGACCAGTGTGCAGTGTGCAGACCAGTGTGCCGTGTGCAGTGTGCAGAACATCACCTCCCTCCTCCACGCCCTGTGTTGGGTTGTATAAATTACATGGTGACAATTTACTTGAGGGGGTGCAAATAATGTAGTAGTACATTCTGACTTAATGTATTAGTTAAGCAGAAACTAAGTGTTAATTACGTACTTATCCCATGTTCGTTCATCATTAATTGATCATAACGGTTTATGAATTTCATGCAGTTACTGTATTTGTTCATGATTTGTACTTGAGTAGTAACTAAGTGAAGTGTTACCCATTCTTCTATATCAACATTACAGAACTCACTGATTTTGTTGTTGTTTCTGAGATGAGACTGCCAGTGAGCTAAATCCAGGCTTCCTCATCGTACTTTATAGTATCTGGAACTAAAAACTCACTCAGTCCTCATGTAATCCAACAAAGAACTTTTGTTGAATGTCCAAAACTCACTAAGTCCCTTGAAATTTTCCCGAAAACGTATCTCATGGGCTGAGCGAGTTTTGGAAGTTTTGTGGTTTTTTTCCTTACTATGTCATCAGATTTCATCATTCTTTTATCTACACGCTGCATTGTTTCTTTAGGATGCATTAAATAACTCATTTCTAATTGTCACAGGAAAATTACTTGAAATCAGCTGAAAGAACCATTTCAGATGTACGATGCTATCTCCTGGATTGTGGGAAGTGCTTGTATGGTGCCCCAGGCACTGCGGCGCTCAGCCACTCAGCACGTTCAGCTTATCTCGGGCTCCCGTCTGAGTCAGTGGAAAATCCTTGTTTCAGCTGATCACTGGGTTGTTCTCCTCCTCCCTGCAGAAATGCAGGAACACAGAAAGTGACAAGCTCTCCGTGCAGATTCAGGCTTACCTGGAGAACATGTTTGATGTGGGAGGCTTACTGGAGGATGCCGAGACCAAGAACGTGGCTCTTGAGAAGGTGGTGGACCTGCAGGAGCAGCTCTCCCATGTAAGGTTGCCCTCAGCATCACTGTTAATACTGCTGTCTTATTTGACCAATAGCTTCCCCTCACCTGAGTTGTGTGGTGACTCAGTATTGAAAAGGTGAATGCTAAATAGCAACAAGTATGTAACAATGGACAGAAAAGGTATTCCTCTTTCAAACTCTTGTGACCCAACTTTGGACGCTTCCGGCAAGGAAGTTCCATTAGGAAAACCTGGAGATGTGGAGTTCTGAACCGTAAACTGCTATCTACTGCCCCCATGTGGCTACTCCTGATTCCACTTTTACTTAATACCCATCCATCCATTTTCTATAACATTTCACCCAGTTTCACATGAGCTTGGAACTTATCCCAGAAAGCACAGGACTCTAGGGGACAGGGGACAGCCCGAATGGGACGTCAGTCCAACATAACGCATACACTGCCAAAGTATTACACTGTGGGGCTCAGTCAGCATTCTTGTTACTTCACACTTCCAGAGTTAGAGGTTTGAATCCTACCTCTACTGTTTATGTTTGCACGTCCATCCCATGTCACACAGGTCTCCTGTAGGCACTTCAGTTTGCTCCTGTAGTACAAAGACATGCACTTAGGCTAATTGGTATCTCTAAATTGCCCCTAGAATATGATTGTGTGGGACAGATTCCTGCAGGCACAGAATGGGGCTAATTTTCATCCTGGGAGATTTATGTCCAAGACAAGCCAGTTCTGGGGGAACTTTGTAAATGATGCCACAGTTGAAATTAATATCCTGATAAATTTTTTTACTGACATTTTAAGAAGGAAATAATAAGTAGCATATTGAACTGTTCAAGCAGTCTGACTTTTTCAGCTCCTACTGGTCTCTTTCTAACATCCATCGTTTGAGAAACTTCCAGTGAGTATCAATAGCAAGCGGTTAGCTGTGGCACCTCTGCCACTTCACACTGTGCTCACTCAGCTCTAAATGACAAAAGATCGCAACGATTGGACAAAAGATCACGGTGATCGGATGAAAGATCGTGCTGCGTATTTGCGGATTTCCCTACGCAGAGCAATCGTGATATTTTCTGCGTGAGAAAACTCGCTGGTTAATATTCCGAAGCATTGTTGTACAATTTTAAAGCTGTAAAATTATTTTATTTCTGACCGGCTCAATTTTAAACCAGTCAAATTATTTTGTTTCTGAGAGGCACAACACCCAAGCGGCCCGCAGGGAAGTCTCCGGGGTGGAACTCTTTAGAGCAATGGTCTCCGGCATTTTTAGTAGTGAGAGTCACAACATTACATTTTGGGGGTGGGGGGGCTCCCCCTCATTAGATTTTGCTGACCCTGGGGGGGAAGGGGAGGTTCCCACTGATATATTTTGTTGACTGGATAATACTCTGAGTGAAGGTGATACTGATTATCTATTGACTGGGAATGACTTAAAGATGCACCTGCCGATCATGATTGCCCGTTTGGTGACCCCTGTTTTAGAGCCTTTTATAAAATGAATCACACCAATGAATCATAAGCCCTAATTCCAAGCTTAGGGAATACAGGCAAGAGGAAACGGGTCACCACCAGCATCGGCCCCTGTGGCTTATTTCTCATCCTTCAGTCTGTCTCCTTGTGTCAATTTGTTGACAGAAACAACGTGTGTCGTTCTCTGTCTTTGCCCATTTTCTTGCTCGGGTCGTCCCGTGTCCCCTGCGGGAAAGGTCACCCAACGCCACCATTCTCAGAGCTGTGGAATTACGAGGGAGGTTAGGCAAAACACTGCCCTCCTCGACTGGCTGACATTTGCAGCCGCTTGGATTCCAGTGCAGAAAGCACAGTTCCAGCTTCCTCTGCTGTGTCATCCTGCCAGGCATCTCTCATTTCTTATTGATGCAGCTGATAAAGGGAGGGGGGAGAGGGAGAACGAGAATCGGAGGGTGTGGATCTGAGAGATCTGCTGGCATTTCTGCTCTTCAGATCGATTCCTTTCTTTCAAGGGCTCTCTTTTTGTATTCTGTGTCCTCCCTACTTTTTCATACCTACCCCTCTGTCCGAGCCCCACGCGCTACCCCAGGGAATATTCGCTATTTCTCCTCCTTCTTCATCTTCCTGGAAGGTGACAGAAAAGCTGCAAGAGGTGGAGAATGAGACCATCATGAAAGTGGCAGACCTGGAGAAACAGCTCCTCCAAAAAGACAAAGATCTGTTTTCCATCAAGGTAAGATCTCAGGATGTTGTTGTGCTTTGTCAATCACTAATTTATTCTCATTTGTTATCTGGGCCATGCTGGTGTTACAGGGGCCTTGGGTGGGGGGTCATCTTAATGTTTCCTGATTTCTTCTCATGTTAACTAGTGACAAAATGTTTGGTATTGGCTGTGTGTAGGATCAGCGGTATATTCCAGTACAAGAGTAGTAAAACAGAAAGTGAAACTAAAATTCACACCCACGACAAACATTATTGGATTAAATGATTACGGTTAACAGTTATCATACTCAT
Source organism: Mormyrops attenuatus (assembly GCA_026777985.1). Taxonomy (NCBI): domain Eukaryota; kingdom Metazoa; phylum Chordata; class Actinopteri; order Osteoglossiformes; family Mormyridae; genus Mormyrops; species Mormyrops attenuatus. The sequence goes on from JAODKC010000088.1 coordinate 1,238,883, forward strand.
TCAGTGTAGGTACCCTTGCACAGAATCAAATAGGCTACAATATAAAGTAATATGGTAATGCATAATAAAAATATAATACAAATAATATAATAATACTGAGTGTTCTTAGACTCTTGAATACTTGTTCTTGAATACTTAAGATTTTATTGTTGATTGTTCTCTTCTGCTTTGGATGTATCCCACGGCCTATAAGGAGACGTATGAGGCGGCGAGTTCCCAGGTCAACACCCTGAGACGCATGATTGAGGAGAGGGACGTTGCCTTCCAGCAGCAGGCCAATGTGGAGAAGTGCCTACAGGACCGTGAGCAGCGTAGTACGCTCCACCTGCGCCCACAGCCGGAGGGAGATGCCTCCAAATGTGCCCTAGCGGGAGGGAGTGAAGACCTCAGTGGGGGTGCGGAGCCCAGGGCTCCAGGGAGCAACTGCCCCACCACTGTGGAACCACAGCCTCAAGCTCCACCCCCACCTCCACCACCACCTCCACCCTTACCTTCCACCTCAGGTATTGCTCTTCACCTTCCTGACACATAGGGGGCCCTGATGAGCATGCTCACTTGGAGAGGTACTGTCTTTTTGTTATTCTACATCACTTATAAACATATCCCAAGCAGCTGTAACAGCAGAGTTATTTTAATAGTTAGATATTGCTTGGGCAGATAGGATAGAGAGAGATGCCTTGGGAAACATTATCTTAAATACTAAAAAGCCCCAGTAGGTGAGATTATAAAGCTAATATAATGAAAATGATCATGCAGCTGCTACTCTTCCCCTCTGCTGCCCCCAGGGGGAGGTATGATGATTTTGGGTCCTCCACCACCAGCGCCACCACTGCCGGGAACATCACCATCCGTCATCCTCAGTGCCGGCCTATCAGGTGAGAGAAGCGAGATACCTGGCTGCGTGTGAGATTTCATCTGCATGTGTGAGTGTGATAGCACTTGCTGTCAATGAGTCAAAGAAAATTATAAGCACAATGGACAGTCCTATCGCTTTGCAGCCATTAGAATCAAGAAACCCATCAAGACTAAATTCCGACTTCCCGTGTTCAACTGGACGGCCCTCAAGCCCCATCAGATCAAGGGCACTGTGTTTAATGAAATCGATGATGAGCGAGTCCTGGAGGTGAGACATAGTCTTCCTTTGTCACTTTTCCCATTACAATCCTCTCACCCTTTTCTGTCTCACATACATAGGGAAGACCCAACACCACAATGCGTCCCAGTCCCATGTTGTATACATTCTCTGTTCTTAATTTGTGAATGGGTGGCCCAACTTCAAATGCAGATTCTTGGTGTTTTCGTTCTCCTAGGAGCTGGACCTGGATAGGTTTGAAGAGCTTTTTAAAACCAAAGCACAAGGCCCTATGATGGACCTTACCTGTCCAAAGGGCAAGGTGTCCCACAAAGCCGCCAACAAAGTCACCCTTCTAGATGTCAACCGCTCCAAGAACTTAGCGATCACACTGCGCAAAGCTGGCAAAAGCACAGAAGAGATCTGCAAGGCCGTCCAGCTGTGAGTGTCAACCCTATTTTTGCTAGAACCTCCGCAGTCACAGACAGTCAGGAATGAAATAGAAGTGCCTGTTCTGTTGGTGTAACATCTTGGTCTCTGCTTGATGATATCCCAGAATGCAACGTTTCTTCAAGCGCTTACTCCACAGCTTGAGCACTCCTTTTCGGGAAAACAGACCACTTTAAAGTTTTGGTGCACTACACGGGTTACTGAGTGCTGTGGGAAGTTTCTTCTAACATGATGCCATGTCTGACACCTTCAGGTTTGACCTGAAGGCCCTGCCGGTAGACTTGGTAGAGTGCTTAATGCGGCTTCTGCCAACGGAGGCAGAGAGCAATCTGCTTCGGCAGTACGAGCGTGAGAGACGCTCCCTGGAGCAGCTGGCTGAGGAGGACCGCTTCATGTTGCACATCGGCAAGATCGAGAGGCTCACACAGAGGATGAACATGATGGCGTTCATGGGCAACTTCGACGACAACGTTAACATGCTAATGCCGGTACTTCAGCTGCCCGCCTACCCGCCCGCCCAGCCTGTGCAGCCTGCACCTGAATCCTCCCTGCGTGTCTCTGCCTCTCAGAGGAGGACTTGGAGGAAGAGATTAGAGGAGAAGCTGGAGCTCATCGCTTCCTCTTTTTATCCTCTCAAATCTCCATCGCATGAGGGCAATGGGACTGTCCCAGCAATATTATGACTCCATAAAATGATTATGGGAGTTGCTGCCTGGGACAGTGGAACCCAGTGAGATTAAGGTGGTTTTGTTCAACCCACACTATGCTGTGATTATATATTAATTAAGAAAGCTTTGGTAACACCCCATCTTAATCATTATACATACCTTCATAATGCATTATAACACATTTATAAAGTATTATAAACACAGCTATAGCTATTCAAAAAAGGCATAACATTATAGCCATGTGTATTAATGCATTATGAATGTTCTCATCTATAATGCACTATTGATACCTTTATAATGCATTATGATGGTCAGCATAATAATTAAGAATGCTTTGTACAGTATTATAAAGGTATTTATAGACTTTAATATGACTTTCTATTACATTATGCGACTGTAAGTGTTACCAAAACTTTGTATGAGTCCACAGAAAGAGACTGTTTTTCTTTTCCACATTTAAAGTTATGCTCATATTTATATCTGATCCAATTTCACATCTCCTCTGTGCCAGTCTTTATTCCTGTGCCCCAGCTCACATAGGCAGTCCCTGGGTTAAGACCACCTGGCTTAAAGACAACTCCTGCTTACAAACTGACTGCCATGAAGCCTATTATATAAAAAATTAGTTAAATACAATGGTTCATAATAAGTGTTTCTTAAGTATTTTATATGCCTAGAAAGGTCAAATGCACTATATGGACAGAAGTATTGGGACACCTAGTCATTACATCTACTGGAACATTTATGAATCCCATTCTAAATCCATAGGAATCAATATGGAGTTGGTTCCCCCCTTTGCAGCTGTAACAGCTGCCACTCTTCTGGGAAGGCTTTCCATAAGATTTTGGAGTGTGTCTGTGGGAATTTTTGCCCATTCATCCAGAAGAATATTTGTGAGGTCAGATACTGATATTGGACATGTAGGCCTGGCTTGCAATCGCCATTCTGGTTCATCACAACAAAGGTGTTCGACGGGGTTGAGGTCTGGGCTCTGTGCGGGCAGGATCAAATTCTTAAACACCAAACTCACCCAGCTATGTCTTTATGGACCTTGCTTTGTGCACTGGGGCACAGTCATACTGGAACAGAAAAGGGCCTTCCCCAAACTGTTCCCACAAAACTGGATTCATAGAATTGTCTTGCTGTGCTGAAGCACCTGTGGCAATGGGTCTGAATGAAACACCTGAATTTAATGATTAAGAGGTGTGTCCCAATACTTTTGACCATATAGTGTAAATACTATATACTAAGACAAGCACTTAACTGACGTTAAATAAGGACCTTATGTACCTTTTCCAACTTGCAATTTGACTTAAAGACAGACTTAGGCAATGGATCTTGTTTGTGGCATGAGGACTGCCTGTGTAGCATAATATTTTTTATATGTCATGGTTGTCATGTAAGAGAAGCTCTGCTCTTACGTGTTAATGTCTCCCGCATCCAGCAACTCAATGCCATAATCGCAGCATCTGCCTCGGTGAAATCGTCCCCTAAGCTGAAGAGAATGCTAGAGGTGAGCCAACCCTGTCAGAAGCTCCATTTGGCGCCTGTGATGCTGCTTCTGTTGCCAATCCAAAGATTAGCATGTTGTCCTCAGCTATGTCGCTCTCCAGCACGAGATTTAGATCTTTTGAGTACTCAGCAGATTATTAGTAATTAGCTTTTGGAATCCCTAACTGATTCCTTACTTTATTGATTCCTTTGGCGTTAAACCAGGTCATAATTAATAGTGCATGTTAAGGGCCTAATTTTTTCAATTGCTATGTAGACAGTAGCTCTCTCACATTTTGAAAAATTTATCCGAGCAGTGAACTGCCTTTTTCCTACAGATTATTTTAGCCCTGGGGAACTACATGAACAGCGGCAAAAGGGGGTCCGTGTATGGGTTCAAACTACAGAGCCTGGATTTGGTGAGTCATGAAGAGGAATGTAAATGTGATATGGTATTTCTAGCTGAATTTTGTAACTGTATATATAGTAATTTTGACACTGAACCCATCATTTTTCATGAGCTCACAGCCACAACCTGCCTTCTGCAATAATAGCAGCTTCATGCGTTATCAGTTTCAGACTGGTACACAAAACCATTGCAGCTATACAGCATGGCCGTCCCTGGGGCAAACTGTGTTACTTACTGTGTAACTTTGTTAGTGATTCTGATGCCTTTTCTGCCTTTAGCTGTTGGACACAAAATCCACAGACAGGAAGATGACACTTCTTCATTACATTGCTCTTATCGTGAAGGAGAAGTACCCTGAGCTGGCTGTTTTCCCCAGTGAGCTACACTTTGTGGACAAAGCAGCCAGTGGTAGGCTTGTTGTTGCTATTTTTTAAATTGAATGTACCTGAGATATTGACTCTGTGGGTGAGTGTATGATTGAATCTGCTATGTATGTGTTCCTCTGGCTTCTCTTTTACTGCGTGGTCCAGTTTCCCTGGAGAATGTGCTGCTGGACGTGCGGGAGCTGGCTAAAGGCATGGAGCTAATCCGTAAGGAGAGCAGCCTTCATGACCATGCCGTGCTCAAGAGCTTCCTGCAGATCAATGAAGGACGGATGGAGAAACTGCAGAAGGATGCCAAGATGGCGGAGGTGCTCCCCCGGCGATGTAATGCGAGCGTCAAGACCTTGACCCTGTGCAAGACCTCAAAGACAAGCTTCTACTAACTATATTCATTTTCACTTTTGATGGCACAAAGACCCTTAACTGTATGTCTAACCCAGAGTTGTGGAGATTAAGGAGATAGGTGGTATTAAACATTCAGCAAACACTGTCCAGCAGCACAATGCCTTATGGCATATTTTGCTCTAAATAATTTCTCCTTTTTTTTCACTGCCTTGCAGGAGGCTTTCAGCAACGTGGTTCACTACTTTGGGGAGAACCCAAAGACTACCCCTCCCTCCATTTTCTTCCCTGTGTTTGTACGCTTCATTAAGGCTTACAAGGTAAGATTATTCTGAGGATTCAAAACTTCCCTGTCGTTCCCTCTTTGGCCATCTGTGCAGAAGCTGTGTCCATCTCCCCTGTCCAGTAAGAACTCTGATTTCATATTCGGCTTCTCTTATTCTCATATCCGAGTTCTTTCGTGCTTTTATTTTGTGGGACGGTGATGATGCTGTGGCCGACAGGATGTCAAACGCTCATCGACAGGAAAGGCCAGCTGACCTAACTTGACTTTGGAGGGCTCTATTCCAACCATCAACAGCCCAGCGTAATTCGCTGTCAGCTCTGTCCTTCCTAAGATTGTTTGAGGGTCAGATTTATGATCATTGCAGTGTGGTGGCCCTTGAACCCCTCCCCCCCCCCAGGTTGGTTTCATTCAGAATAATTTGTTTTGAAAATATAGATGTATCCACAGCCAGTGTTGGGGAAGTTCCTCACAAAAGTAATTACAGACAGAGGTGGGAAGTTCAGATCCAGAAAGTACAAATCCAGACCAGGGTTTTGTTTCAACCAACCAGTTGAGTACTCTGTGACTGTGACTCTTTATACTCAGCTGGTTGG
>JAODKC010000088.1:1288643-1300116 GCA_026777985.1 Mormyrops attenuatus
CGCGTGTCCAGGGCTATTTTTAACCCATCCGTAGTCGCTCTCGCCGCCACCCCCCCCCCCCCCCACTGGTACTGGGACAGGACTGAGCCTCCTGTTTGTCTGGGGGGCTACTGCTGTCCGTCCAAAACCTCGGGAAGGAGACAAAGAGCTTCGATCTTGGGCTGCGGGTCCCTCGCAGAAAAAATGGGTCAGGTGTGTGAGACTGCCAACAAGCTAGCTGCCCCCACTCTCCTCTCACACCCCCCAACCCGAAGAGAAAAGACTGCTGGGGAAGATCATGTCAGACAAATGGGGGGCTGCACGAGTCAGAGTCACTCTCACTACAGACCATGAATATAAACAACACAATATGTAAATTTACTCAAAAACCTAACCCATGTGGTCTAAAAAGTCCCTACAGTCAATAACAGGATAAAACAAACCTAATTACCCTGCTTTATGGTGTTAGGGGTTGGAGATCTGGGAATATGGCCCACATTTTGGAGGTATATCAGAATATGGATGAAAAACTGTTACTGGGCTTAGAGAAGGCTGGACAAGTTGATAGCAGCGACAGAAACATGCTTCTGGTCTATAATGAAAAGAAGTCCTACTGTATTGCTGTAAACAATGCAGAATTATTCAGCTAATTTTTACATTTTAGGAAATTGTAATTATACATTATAGACCATTCAAATCTACATTGTGGCATGAGTGTCACACACTGGATGCTTGAGTATAGTTATTTGAGAATGTGTAGAGTGGCGCTTCCAAATGTCGCCCCCTGCTGCGTCGGGGGTCCTCCTCACCGTAGCAGGTGTGTTGGTCAGAGCCGAGCTTCATGAGGTGGGGGCAGGCACAGGAGAAGGTCTGGTTGTAGTTGATCAGGCAGAGGTGAGAGCAGGGGCCTTTGCCGCTGCTGGCTGCACAGGGGTTTGGAGCTGGGGGAGAGCATGAGAGGAAATTCATACGTCACTGTTTGAACAGTATTTACTGGTAACCCAGCCCCCTCCTCTGAGTCACATTTTTAGACGCATGAGGGACAATGCAGATGTGTCTGGTGAAAGTCCAGCTGCAAATAGCTGTCTGTGTTCGTAAAAATTACAATTAACTGCTTTTAGAATCCCCCCCCACCCCACTGAACATCTGGAGGAGGGTGTCTGGGCCGCCCACACAGCCGGTGAGGGCTGTGGGTCCGGGTTTGAGCCATCGCTAAACAGACACCTTCCTGCAAGCGGGCAGTGAGGTGACTGCGCCGTGACAGAAAATGTCACACCCCACCCCAATCGGGAGTCTGGCTATCAGACCTGCCCTTTTATGATTTATTTAAAGCCAAGCACACAAATCGACAGAGGGATGACAAGTTAGCCACTGATGATGCGTTCTGTTTTCCGGATTATGGAGTCTGTTTCACCACCGCGTGAGACACAAGTAGCATTAATTACAATCAGGAAGCCCCACAACCCATTTAAACCCAAGCGCGCAGCCCCCGCGGGCAGCGGAGAGGTCCGGCTCGTACCCTGAGGCTGCCTGGAGGGATGGTACACCTGCAGGTCAAAGGGCTGCGTGTTGGTCCTCTGTACCACAGTGACGTTGCTGCCCGTCCACTTGTTGGCCTTAGCCAGCGTGTTGGTGCGCCAGTCTGTCCAGTAGACCTCTCCGCCATACATGGTCACCGCAAATGGGTGAGACAGATACTCATGCCCTCGTAGCACCTCAATCAGCTTGGAGCCATCGTACTGGGCTGAGTAGATGGCGTCGGACCTGCGTACATTGGGGGTTACGTTTAATTAATTCATTTTATTTGACGCTTACAGTAGCAGGAAAGGGTTATAACTATGCATGCTCCTTTGGATGTGAACCCACGACCTTTGCATTGCTAGCACAAGGCCCAACTTGTTGAGGTGTAGGGCCTTGCTCTGGGGCCAGACAGTGAAATCTTTCTGCCGACCCAGGGATTTGAACCAAAAACCTTCTGATCACAAGCACAGCATCCCAACCCATTGAGCCACACGCTGCCCCCATCTGGCAGTTACTGGGAAGATGCAACGCGATAGACTGACTCGCCCCTTTCTCATTCCTTTAAAGCCGGTATGACCAGGCTGAAAGTTCTTCAGGAGTCCAACTGGACTTGAGCAGCTGTGTCCACGGCGACGGCAGGGGCTCACCTGGCGTCGATCCACAGGATGCGCAGTTCCAGGTAGTCTACGGTCAGCCCGTTGGGCCAGCCGCCACTGCCCGTCTCCTTGTGGATGGTGCGCCGACCCTCGCCGCTCATGGAGGCTGCCTCGATCCGTGGCAGGCTGGCATCCCAGTCGGTCCAGAACAGGATGCTGACGGGGGCAGGAGAATCGCAGTCACAAGGCGCAAAACCGGCACATTCACAGACGCTCCGATAACACAAACAGGTCATAGGAATCACATGGCACATTTCAGAAAGTAAACACAACATAGTTGCAAAACCTGTTAAAACACAAGTCGACTTCTTCTGGGACATTCTCTATTATTCCAGTTTAAGAGTTTGTGTCCGCAGGGATCAGCCCAGGCTCCAGCCTGACGATGCTGTCAGGAGTAATACAGCAGCGTTTCCCAATCTGGTCCACGGGGACCCACAGCGGGTCCATGTTTTTGCTCCCTTTGAGCTCCCTGCCAGATATTCTACATTTTTGCTCCCTCCCACTGTGTGTCCCTGAGGCCTGGATTGGGAAACACTGGTCTGCAGAGATACCACATGGCTCCCCTTTGTGTCTATCGGACTCTCAGCAGCCCCAACTTATGCAAGAACTTCCCTCAAAGTCACACCTGCACGGAGTCACTCTGTTCGCCCAAAAACTGACAAAACTGACTGTAATAGCACTGGAACACCAGGCAGACACCATCCCTCTGATGAACGTTTTATTGGGCACCTTAATGAGGAGGGGGGCTGAATGCCTTCACATCAGATTTACAGAAATGTATGAGTCTCGCCTGAGCAGCCAGTGTTGATGAGGATTCACATGAAAGTAACTCAGACTAAAGTTGATATATCAGAAGTCATGGAAACAGATTCTCGCTCTACAGAAATGTCCTATGTCCTCCATCTTACTATATTTTGAACATGTGACGTTACCAGTTGTAAGTGAAATGCAGGCCCTACACACACCACATGGAGATCTTTGGACCATCTCCTGCAAGGTCACTCAAGTTGGTACAGTGTTTGTGTCGCTGTTAATCTTTCATACTAAATTCCCATTAATTTGAGGTTAACTGCATTTTCTCCATGATCCTGATGAGGATAACTAACTGGAAAACTGATGGATGGATGGATGAGTTCATTTTTGTAACCTATGTCAGCCCAATGATGTCAACACCCAGCTCAAAGTGGCATCAATGACCTCACCCGTAGCGGGGGTCTAAGGCGATGGCACGGGGGTGCTCCACTGCCCCAGCCAGCAGCGTGGTTCTCATGGTGCCGTCCAGTTTGGCCACCTCGATCTGGTCCAGGTTGCTCTCCACCCAATAGATATTGCCAGCGATCCAGTCCACCGCCAAACCTTCTGGAGTGGCCAGCCCATGCTGGATAACCACCTCGAGGCTAGTCAGGGCTGAGAGAGTCAGGAAGAGAAGGTTCGTACCATTAAGCATCTGACACAAGACCAGCGGGTGCAGGGTTTCGCCTTAACATGGGAAGGTAGAGCCTTTATACCTCAAGAGAAAATGTTCGTCTAACTCCTATTTGCGCCTGTTTGGACGCGGGAACCAGACACCTACATAAAAAGGCAAAAACCCGGTGATTTCCGCCCTCTTCTGCACTTGGTTTGTTCCTGTGCTAATCAAAGGGTCTCATCACCGGCAACTGTTCATTATCCTGGCTGGGAAGGGCCCAAAACATTCATTAGGCAGTAATGGGGGGTGGAGGAGGGGGGGTTAACTTATGTACTGCATGCCACTCCTGGGTATTAAGAAAAAAAACAATGCTGATCGATCGGTGTGCCTCTTAAACCATTGGGGGGTTAAAGCATAACCAGCGGGTAAAGAGAGGCTACCAGAGAAACAGCTGCATGTGGCTTCCAACGCGGCGCGGAGACGGGGTCAAAAAACGGCTGAGAGAAAACACTCCTCACTCATTCCATGTCCGTACGGTCATGGCTGGACCACTGCCCACATTACTGAACCTTCGATTCATTTTCTATTCCGACTCCTCCATCCAGTTTCAGACATGCCACTTTTCCTCCCCATAATTACGCAATGCGTGCTGTTTGAGTGTGGAACGCCGCCACCACCCCTTCCAGAACGTGGGCAGCCCCCCCGCTCATGGGGCAAACGGCAAACGGCCCTGGGGCTCACCTGTGTCTTGTTGACATCTGCATAAACATGCAATTAGACACCCGTCACAGGTAATGAAAGATTGAAGCTTCTAAGTAAACGACGAAAACACCAATTAGAAGAAAACTTTGTTCCTTAGGATTTAATTTTGGCTGCAATTTGGATTTAAAGGGAATGACATCATGTAATTAGTCACCGGGGGCACGTATATGGGCAACACACACAAATAAGCCAACGCTGGCATCCACATATTACCCATGAGCATCAGCGTGAGGGCACGGCACTGACCTCCGTTCTCCGAGAGTTTGCCGCGGTAGATTTTATCTTCAACCACGTCGGTCCAGTAGAGGGCACTCTGGTTGAGGTGGAAGTCCAAGGCGATAGTGTTGCGAAGGCCCGGAACCAGGACGCTGAACTCGCCCTTGTACAGGTCGATGCGCCGGATCTCATGCCGGTTGGAGAAGATGATGAACGGCTTGAAGGGATCTGGGGGTGCAGAACGGGGGGTGGGGGGGGCAGGGGTTGCGGTAAGTGCATCATCAGACAAAATGGCTGCCGGGGAGACCCCAACGATGTCTCTGTGATGACGATGACACATTATGCGAAAAGGCACCGAACCAAAATCTCAAAATAAGACAGAAGACAAAAAACGCCCCTCTTATGTCAGGCTACTCCGAAAACCGGGACTTGGCCAAGGCAAGCCGCCCCCCATCGGCAGTGCAGTGCTCCGTAATTAAAAACTTCGCACGCACGCTGGCTGTATTATCTCCAGCTGAAATACATTCTCCCTCTCGCCGTTTCTTTGAGGTTGCAGTCGTGCGTGTCATCAAATCCTCTCCCACTCATCTTGAGTCTCACTCCAGGGGACCCCAGGGGCGGATCCAAGGGGGCCCGGCCCTTCACAGGGACCCTTCAATATGTAAAATTCTATGTAAAATTGGGCCCTAATTTACATTTTGTCAGTGGGGGGCACTGTTCTTACTCCACCATCAAGAGACAATCAGCGGTCATCTTGCTCGTGATGGATTTTTCTGCACTGCTTTCCATCTGCTAAATCAATTCAGATAAATGTAACTTTATCTCCACCATGCTCCACCCGCTGGCAGCACTCCCCCCCCCTCACCGGTGCTCTTGCAGCTCTCCATGTCGGCCTCCAGCGCCCAGCCCTCGTAGCAGGAGCACTTGACGTTGAACTTGTCCTGCTCACAACGCTGGCTGCATTTTAGGTGCTTGGGACAGAAGCTCTGCACCTGGCAGGTCTTGTTGTCGACACTCAGCTCCATCCCCAGGGGGCAGGAGCAGACAACCCCCTCACCGGGGGCCACCGAGCAGTTGTGGCTGCAGCCTCCATTGTCCAGGGAGCACAGGTCTGTGGCGGAGGTGGAGGGGAGACGGTGAACGGGGAAGATCGTACCATGAGAAGACAAGAGGCAGGAGCAGATCCTGTCCATAGACATGAGACTGAAAGGCCAGACCTTCCCATGGGCACCAAAATGGACAGGAGCGGACCCCCCCGCCCCCCTCCCCCAGAGCCGGCCCTCACCGCAGAGCTTCTCGTCAGAGCCGTCGGGACAGTCGTCGGTGCCGTCACAGAGCCTCTCGGCAGGCAGGCACACGCTGGAGTCGTTGGCACACACATGGTGGGACAGCTTGCACACCAGCGCCTCGCAGTCTACCTCGTCTGAGTTGTCGTCACAGTCGCTGTCGCCATCGCACACCCAGGCCCGACTGATGCAGCGAGCTGTGGGGGTGAGGGGTCACACAGGCATCCTGTTGGGTCAAACTGGGCTAAAAGAGCTTCTTTCTACAAGGAATTCAGATCTCAAATAAGGCCAGTGCTCAGGACCTCAACACTCTCAACAGCCTACTCAACACACATGTAAGAGTTCAGGAATGACCAGTGTAAGCTACTTCCACTTAGTGCCTATTTTGTACACCACAGATATTTGATTATTACATAACGTCTAACGTACATAATATGTTATATCTTGTCTCTCGTCTATTAAATTTAAGTCCCTTTACTTCCCCACAGTCTGGAGCTGAGACACAAGGCATTTCACGACAAATTATTCTTACAATTGTGTGTGACGGATAAAATTGAAACTTGCTTGATTAAAAAAAAACAAAAAAAACTTGTTGCCTGCAGAGAAAACCCAGCCACTCTGATAGCAGGTTTGACTCACTGCTTATAGCATAATATTAATCATAACAAACACCTTAAACTTTCAAAGACAGTGACCCCAACAAAAGCGCCCCCCCCCCCCCCCACACACCGGCGGCCCGGCCGCCCAACTGGACGGCGGGGTCCCACAGGTGCGTAACCCCCACGCACGTATTCTCGACGCACAGGGCCACGCAGTCGGTGTCACCGTCACAGCGCCAGCGCATGGGGATGCACAGGCTGTCCATGCGGCACTGGAATTCGTCCACGTGGCAGCCGCCGGGGGGGCGTGTGGCTGCGGTCACGGGGAAGGGGGGAGGAGGGGGTAAAGGTTAAATGGGGGACAGTAAACTGGCTCTGTAACTTAGAGACCTAATCTGGCAGGGGACGATGTCACGCGAGTCACACACGGGGAATCCCCGCATCACAAATGCAGGGAATCCAAGTGCATGAGGCAGGACAACGCAGATCCAAGAGCCAAAGAGAAAGTGATACAGTCCCTGCTTAGGCTTATGATGGCATACAGGATCAAGTGAGAGTTAATTCACAACATGCGGCGCACTATACGTTTGTAAATGCACGGCTGCGGAAGCAAACAGCTGCATAAAGCACAGCATGGGGTGCATTAACCCGCCACCACACATCTGACTTACACGTTTGAACATAAAGACATTATTTTCAAGTTTACAAACTGAAACTGCATTTATTAGTAAAATAATGCCTAGTATAACGCACTATATCATTTCAGCATAACTGTATTGTGGGGGAACGTTCCTAAATACTGGAATAGTGCTGCTTTTCAGAATACTGTTGAAATGCCGCATACCAGAGTATAAAGTCAGCATGGGATGGAAAGAAGATACTGGCCAAGCCGACCACTATTAACATTTTGCTTATATACGACCCAAGCCACCATCTTTAATCTGAAAATACCCCGTTGCGAAGACCATAAAGCCAGTTGGTAGTAGGAGACTGCCTGCTGCCAAGCCCAAAGGCCTGTCTTTATGTACAAATGTGCAAGTGAAATGTGTAGTAACTGTGGTGCAAAGGGGTTAAAATGCACTCCAAGCTGTGCATTATGGTTTGAAATGCACGACTGCGGAGGCAAAGACTTGTAAATATTATATGCACATATTCAGCCAGTGATTTATTAATTTAGCTTTATGTACCTCCTGGTATTCAGCTGCATTATGAGTTGAACCCGCCGTACTTACTGTTTACCGATTGTTAAAACCGGACTCGCGTGCCGTCTCGTTTAGGCAGGTTTAACAGGACTGTAAAGTATGAATGTACTACAAGGCATTACATCAGGAAATCATTTTGGGATTTAATCACTGAACACTGGCCTTGCTCCTCAAGCTGAAGCACTGTTGTCTAGATGATTTGTAGCAATTTTTTTGCTTTTATAGTCTGTTAACTTACATTTTCTAGAATTAAAGATCATAATCGCACATTGATTTACTGCCATGACTTGCCTGGCCAGCACTAGGTGTGCGATTATAGAAAATTAATCAAGAGCTTTCAGATTTCAGAATTCCACAGTGCGGTGGTATAAATGCTAATTCGTGTACAGTGCCTGGAGACCCTGGTCTGGGTTAAGTGTTTAGAAGATGGATAGAAGGATGGATGGATGGATGGATGGATGGATAGGTCATACAGAAATGATCGAGGGGTTGCCAGATTTTTCAGACAACCCGATAAATTAACAGCATGTCCAACTGGATTTATCTGGAAATAAGTTAATGCAGACTCATGGGAGTTTTACTTGCACAAAAATGTTCTGAGGGCAGAAGGAAAAATGATTGGTTATCTCCCAGAGGCAACTAGAGGAGCAGGACCAACCAATCAGATGTCTTGGTCCCGCCTCCACTAGTTGCTTGGATCCAGCCCCTCTACAATCTGATTGGTTATCTCTCTGAACCAATCATTATTTCTTCTGCCCTCAGAAGATTTCTGTGTAAGTAAAACTCCAACAAGCTTAATGTAGGGGCTGGAGAAAAAGGTAAAGGGATAAAATTAGAAAAACTGGGATGAGTGCATATGGAGAAGCACAGCATTCCCACAGGGATCGCGGAAGAGAAGGGAAGAAAGATCGATTAACTGCGGCATTAAAATCCCGACAGAAGCCGAGTGCAGGCTGTCCAGTGGGGATCAGGTGCTGGCGGGGAGCGAAGGGAAAAGCGAGCCTTGTGTACTGGGGGAAGAGGGGGGCGGGCACGAGCAGGGCGGGGGCTCTAGCCCGCGCTGAATTAATGACTTCCAGCACAGTCCAGGCATACTCTGAGGGCCCCTCTACCCAAAACAATGAGCTCCGTCAGCTCAGCACACAGCAGGCCGGAAGCGGGGCCGGAAGGGTCGGGGCCGGGCCGAAGCTGGGGGGGGGGGCGCCTCTTGCCCCATGATGGCTTGGACAGTGCCAGCCTTATAGCGCCAAAAAAAAAAAAAAAGCTGTGTGGGGACGGCACAGATCGGGGGGGCTGTTGAGGCCGTCTTGACGTACGGCGGGCACAGAGAACAGCCCCAACCTTCCCTCACAGAGCGGCCCATGATCTGCCTCTCTGATCAGGTGATTAACGGCCTGAATAGGACCGCAGGGCTACATACGGCCGGCGGCTGCCAGCCCTGGGCCGGCCTGTCGGGAGGCGAGACCATAGATGGGACAACCGGCTCGCCACTCTCAAAAGCGCCACTTAGATGGAGAGCTGGTCACCATAGCAACACTGCCCCGAGACGGAGGCAGGGGCATGTGCCCTGGGCGAGCTAACGGGTTAAGCCATGCAGAAATGCTACGAGACAAAGTGAGAGCGAGAGAGCTACCATTTAAGAACTGCTACACTTATCTGTTCCTACATATGCAAGTTTGTAAACGGAGGCTGTGTAGAGACGCTCCTTGCCAACACGGGTGTTCAAGGAGCCTGTGGTTAATGCCAGTAACCCCCCCCCGTCCCTGGGCACAACGCCTCACCCTGGTTGGTGCAGTTGGCGTGCGTCTCATCGCTGTAGTCGCTGCAGTCGTTGTCGCCATCGCAAGTCCAGTACTCGGGGATGCAGCGACCGCTGTTGCACTTGAACTGTGCGCTGGAGCAGGAGTGACTGCAGCCGGCCTCGTCGCTGTTGTCGCCGCAGTCATTATCTGCAAGGTGAGCACGGTCAGGACCCTGCCAGCCCTGGGGGAGACACCAAGCACACAGCCACCCCCCCCCAGTTCCCCCCAAAATCAGCTTCAGAGGGCCGTCCTGGCCAAAGAGTGAAGCTGCAGACCATCTTTCTAAGGTTAGTGCTTCCTTCTGTGGTTAAGGCCGACCCTCCCGGTGCTCCCTGAACGCCCTGTGTGCCACCCCCCCCCCCCCCCCAAAACCCTGCTCTACAAGTTACCATGCTGCTCAAAAAACTTTAAAAAGTTACAGCCCCAAAGCATGACCTCCCAGAATGGACAAACATTCCACAATACAGATTTTATGGTTGATACAGAAAAAGAGAGACAGCAATAAAGAGAGAAATATGGGATAAAAAAGGATTAAAAATTAAAATCACAGAAACTGCATAGATCACCCATGCACCATGTGAGAATAAACTCAGGCCTGACACATCAAGCTCAGCAGCAACAGACAAAAATGGTGGAGATGAGTTTTCTGTGGAACGTCCTGATGATGGGACGAGGGGTACGAAGGCGGGTAGGCAGGGCGTCCGCACTGTAACGCTGTTTAGTGTGCCTGTGGACGATGGCTCCACCAGCGTCAAACACACCGCCGCCATACAGGGGCCGAACTACGGGGGGAGCCCTAGCCAAGTTTCGGTTAACCCTTCTGCTTCTGGGCAGCGGCATGTGGGCCTCTAACAGGAAGAGTTAAATCCATTAATAAGTAGGACTGAATGCTGGAAGCTAAAGCTGCCATTAGTACTGAAGCAGCTCCCTCCCTCCACCCTCCACCCTCCACCCTCTCGAAAGCAGCAGTTCTGCAGGATGGTGCATGTTGATCTATGCACTAACCGGTTGGGTTCGGACAATTGATTTCATCAGAGCCGTCCACACAATCCTTTTCTGCAACACAGAATGAACCGGAGAAGGGGAGTGGGCATAGGGACAGACACCGGGCACAATAACACACGGCACGATGCGAATGTGGGTGGGCGGGGGCAGACACGGGGACGGCGGGGGCAAAGGGACAGTGGGCAGAAAAGGGGGGCAGCAAGCAGAGGAAGGGGACAGGGAGCGGGGGGGTGGGGACAGAGCAGATGAGGGGACAGGGGGCAGAGGAAGAGGGCAGGGGATAAAACAGAAATGAGTCAGACACCGCAGGACCTGGGACCTTCGTACAACCGTGGTAATTGGGCTCTAATTTCTCCTTCTCACCTGTCACATTTTTGAGCAGTCCAAACAGAAGTCCCCCAAAAAAAAAATGTACCTGGAAATTCCAAGGCTTCCCAGACGGTCTCCTGCAGACCGGACTGTTGCTCCGCCCACTGCTGGGCAGTACGGCTCTATTAGACACCAATCCTGAATGAGGGCTGTGTGACACAGAGGGCCCCCTGATCACTGGGTGGGAGTGCAGAGCTCGGTGCCCGCAGGGGGGTGCCACACCAGCTGCATCAGTGCAGGCTGCTAAATGCACTCTGAGGTCAAAAACTCAAGGCTTGTGTTTAAATAAAAATAATAATAAGAAAAAACTTTTTATTTCACAGGAAGAATTTCTCCATCATCCAGGGGGGTCAGCTACACCCAACCCCCAAAACGGCAGGCAAGTGTAATTTTCCAGATACAGTAAAATGGGGAGGTAATCAATCTGGTAATCGATCCGGATGGAGAGCAGAGGCTTTGAAAAGCACAGCTTACTTTAGTGAGACTAGCCATGTTTTATCCACCACGCTGGGGAGGATATAGATATGTGTATAGCTGACAAGTGCTTACAATGTGATATGGGGGGGGGGGGGGGTTCCCCCATAAAACCCAAAAATTAAGGACAGTAAAATATATTTAAAAAGATTCCATCTGGACAATTAACCCACAGACACACAGGTTTTAAATTT
>JAODKC010000088.1:1332100-1343274 GCA_026777985.1 Mormyrops attenuatus
GCCCTGGTTATTAACCAAATGTCTCCCCCCGGGCCCCCCCCCCCCCCCCAGATGCTCAGGATTTGCACCCGCTACACCCCCGAGCAGGACACCATGACGTTCTCGGATGGACTAACACTGAACCGCACCCAGATGCACAATGCTGGTTTCGGGCCGCTCACCGACTTGGTGTTCGCCTTTGCTGGTCAGCTGCTGCCCCTAGAGATGGATGACACAGAGACTGGCCTCCTCAGCGCCATCTGCCTCATTTGTGGAGGTAGTACAGCCTTCTTGAAACCATATGAACATAGAGGAATTACAACAACAGAAATACAATCCAAGAACACACCCATTAATTGTCTGCAATAATGTTGTAGTTGTGTCCTATCATGTTTCTAATTTCAGCATTTAGGTTAATAATTCATTCCTAAGGACTTTAAGCCTAGATGTTGTTTCCCTCACCTCCATGTTTATAACCATGCCTCCATATGATTGGAGGGTTGCTCCCTTTGCTGCGATTGGCCGATCTTGTTTCCTGAATTCCCGGCTATATCTGTTGTCAGACCGCATGGACCTGGAGGAGCCGCAACGTGTGGACCGTCTACAGGAGCCCCTGCTGGAGGCCTTGAAGATCTACGCTCGCCGCAGGCGGCCCAACAAGCCACACATGTTCCCACGGATGCTGATGAAGGTCACGGACCTCCGCGGAATCAGCACTAAGGGTGAGTGCCCCTGAAGGCAGAGAGAGCCCACTGCAGCATGAATGCACACACCATCGCTTGGCAGCTAACCCACCAGCTGCTCCGGCTTATGTTTGTCACGCAGGGGCGGAGCGAGCCATCACACTGAAGATGGAGATCCCGGGGCCCATGCCGCCGCTGATCCGGGAGATGCTGGAGAATCCCGAGGCTTTTGAGGACAGTCCCGCGCAGGGGGGGGACACCACTACCCCCGCTGTCCCAACGCCGACGCCCGTGAAGATGGAGAAGCGGATGGAGGCCGGCGGTCCAGATGATGGCTTTGAACCCTCCTTGGATGAGGAAGATGAGGATGAGGACGAGGACTGCGGGGATGAGGAGCGGGACAGGGGTGCAGACAGCGATGGAGAGGCCTGGGCGGATACTTCCAGGAGAGCCCAGACTGGCCGGGCACAGTGAAGAAGCCCCACCCGCTCTTCTGCAGCCTAACCTCATTAACCTGCCCCCCTCCAGTTTAAACACGCACATTCCCCACCGTACTTGCAGCTCCCTCTGCCGGGGGGGGGGGTGCTTGTACAGACAACAGGGGTTCAGTCATACCCCCAGGGTAACAGGAAGACAGGGTCAGGGAGAGGAAGAGAAGGTGTGGAAGCTCTTGGAAGAATCTCAGAGACTCGCTGTGGGGACAGAGGGTGCAGGTTTCAGGGGAATGGATAGGATTTCCCCAAAAAAGATGTCTCTCGCTGTTTATGTACCTGTTTTGTCGAACTGAGGGGAAGAGGCGGCTCCAAGCCACATGGCACGCGTCCTGTGTGTCACTCGGGTGTCACCTATAAAGCCATCGAAGAACTGGGCCTACATGCCTTGGGACTTCTGAATTCTTTTATTTTTTAATTTGACATGTATTAGACTTTCTATCATTTGATACCTTTAGGGTATATGTATGCACTATATATCTGTATGCATATATTCTGTCATCTTCGGTGCTTTGCCAGTTCTTCCTTCTGTTGCGATCGGAAGGTTTCCAGATGTCAGACATAGAGAGCGGTGGCAGATTTTAGCGTTAACCCAATCAGGAGGCCCCTCCAGCACTTTTTTTTTCTGGACACATGTGACTTGTCGCTGACGGGGACTCATGGAAACGCGGTCACCCGGTCCGTACGATCGGACAGGCGTTAAGGCGACGCCACCTGGTGGGTCAACGATCTTGTGCCAAAACGCGGCGGTTGAGACATCCGGAGTCTACACCGCTGTCAGGGACATCGACCAACCCCCTCGCCCCCCCACCCATAAGGCTGCACACACCAGCAGTACTCTGGCCCTAGATGGACAAGAACCTCCTTCTTGGGTTGTGTAGAGATGGTTGACTCACAAGTGTCCACCCCCCATTGTGTTCACTCCAATGCGCTTGCAGCACCTTGGTTACCCTACGAAGGAAGGTGTTGGCGGTGAGGATGGCGGTACACTGGATACAGAGACTGCCGCTGACAGTGGACAGTAAATGTCGGCCATTACACCGTGCTGAGTGGTAGGCAGTGCCCATACGGCCATAATTCTTTCAGACGTTCCTACCAGAACGAAATCGTGTTCGGGGCTTGTCCCGCAGGCCCCATTGTGGTCTGTCAGTGGGCTGTCGCTATCCCTCTCACTTCCCACTGAGACCATCACCAGCTCATTTCCTTCTGGTCTCCTTCGTAGAACTGAGTGATTCTGATTCGGTCGGGTTCACAAAACGAAAGGAAAGGCTGCGATGAGAGAGGGTCCGAACTAGCCACATTCATCATCAAACCATTTGGCGAGGAATTACCCCTGCGGCACCCAGCAGGTGGTTAGTTTGAGGGATCGCAAAAAAGCACAATGCAGCTGATCATCCTGTGAATTCTATGCATGGGCGGGGGGGAGGGAGGGGTTATGTGTCGGTCGATGGATAGGAGACAGCCATTTGAGATTCTCTACCTGTACGTGTGTGTCTGCATGTGTGTGATCATTTTGGTGCTTTACTCAGATGAATGTTTCTTTAAGACTCCTGCTAAATAGATAAAGAGAAAAGGTCAAAAAAGAAAAAAACATCCATGAAGGCCTTCCTGTCTTCTAAACGTGGCCGCTAGGTGGCGCCACACTCCGGTGCCTGATTTGACATTTCTCTACACCTGTCTCTCATTCTGGGGTGGGGAGCGGTTCTCTTTGTCTTGCTTATGCTATCAAACCTTATCATGTTAAAAGAAGCCATTTTTTTTTTTACAGGGAATGAGTATTCTGGGGCAATAAATAATATTTTGAGTGCATTGTTAATAGTGCTTCAGATTCTTTTCGTTTACTTTTTTCCTAATTTTTGGATCCCCTTGTTCTTCCTCTGCACAAATCCGGTGTGTTTGGTGGAAACAAAGAAAAAAATCATCTAGTTAGCCATTCTGGGAGTCAGGGAGACAGCAGAAGTCCCCAAAGTTGTTCTATCTTTTTGGAAGCCTTCACTGTCTTGTAACTTAAGGTTCATTTGCAGATACACCTATAAAATTGTATTACTGAATTGCCTGTGTGTTTACAAATGATATTGGCCCACTGGGCATGCTTCCATGGGCACGTGCCCAACACAGATCCACAGCACAGCGCAAAACAGCCACTGGTTCACCTGCTTCACCTCGTCTCTCCTAAAGATATGTTTGTAACGTTGTTCTGTTAAAAAGGCAATATGGGACACGCTACAGTAGCTGAAAGCGCTACAGATTAAGCACAGCTCTTTCTAAACAGATTGCGCGGGGCTCAGAAACACGTGACTGCTGGCTCCAGTTGCTGAAGATAATCCAGTCCCCGTTTCTGAATTTCCCCAAGACAGGATATGCGGACAAAAACCAAACAAAAAAGTCCACGCAATGGTTCTCAACATGACAACCATAGCACAGAACTGAGCTACCCAGCTCTTTGTTTTCAATGCTCCGTATTGCCTGCCAGTCTGTACCTCAAGCTCAAAAGATGAGTAAGATTATGCTTGAATGAATGTGCTTTGCATTTTCTTATATTTTGGACAAGATTAAATGAACGGAGAAGCGGCATGCGTGCGCACGCGCAGTCCGGAAGCTGCGGAATTTTGAATGAGTGAAGTGGCGGCCGTGATTCTGTGAGTAAGCGCCGACCTGGTGTAGGTATCACATTTACTTTGATTTTAGTTAAATCAAGTCAAGGACCACACTGCATAAAAGCTTAACTGATATATGTTTTGAATTCAGTTCTACTCCGGTCAACACACCTGTTTAAACACACTTCAACCAACAGCTTTAGAAACGTAATTTTGTAACTTATGATATGTACCTATGTATTCTTGTTTTTATGTACTTTTCTATAACTATCAATATTTTATTTTTTTTTAATAAAATTTGAGGAATGTCGGGGTTTTATAACGGTTAGAGACGCATTTGAGAATGTACCAGACATTGTTCACGGTTCTCATCATTACTGTTTTACTAAAGCTGTCTTTTTTTCATATGTAAGAAACGTTTGCTAAATTAAATGAAAATAAAAAGGACTACAAATTCAGGGATTTGGAGAAAAAAGAAAAATGTTTTTTTTTTAATTGCTTCTAAGCAACATGAATTCGCGAGTTTATTCTTCTGTGTATTCCTGTTCTATGTCTTCGGATTGTTGCAGTAAAACCAAGTAGCGCGTCTGTCCTCTCTGCTTTCTCGCCTATTTGAAGACGCATATCGGAATCACTTGTATGCCTTTGGCAGCAGCGTGCCGTGTTTGTGCTCAAGCGCCAGTGTTTCGCAGACCGATAAAGAACATTTCCTGTCTTCCGTATCTCCTCTATACCAATGGATAAAAACAAACGCTCACTTTGTTTATAGTGTTTGAATTGTCGTTTTATATATTTTCTGGCAGTTTCTCAAATTGAATGTTTTTTTTTATAAAGAAATATTTCCGCGAGGAATGTGTCATGTTTTTCCTTTAACCATGATTTTTGCATTTGTGCTTGCGCGAAACGTCGGAGAAAGTTACATTCCATGTTATCTCCATTCACGATTGGCGAGCTGTCTCATTTGTTAATTACTTGCTGGTAGTACCGGACTACGCCTCCAGGGGGCAATGTGGTCACACAAATAACGTGATCTGCTTCGCCATGCCGCATAAAGGACTCACCAGAAAGAGAATTTCGTATCATGAGTGACGAGAAGATAGTGGACACACTTTGCGTCTAAACGGTATAATATCGATAGCCCTTTATCCTTCTATATTACAACTTAATTGGGATTATATGCAAAACAGATTCTAGTCTTTGCAAAACAACTTACAGCAGTCATATGAAATATGTTTAAGGATAGCTCCGCATCGTCTTAGAAGGGCAAAAGATTCAGTGTGAACTTAAGCACATACCATGATCCCAAAGGTAACATGAATCTACACAGCAGAGCCTAATTCATGGCTGGTTATAGAAAATGCTAAATCACTTACAGATTATTCTTACAGTAATGGAGGTGCGAGCTTTAAATAGTAAAAACATGTATAAACCTATTATAACTCTTTCTGAGCCGTTTCTGAGATCTGACAGGCTGCAGAAAGGGCCAATGGGGAGCAAGGCACGTCCATCCGTTATCACATGTTTGGACGGAGGTCCGAATTAACTTCCACGGCTAAAGCCACATTAATGAATGTGTTATATATTCATTTTAAAAATAAATTCTGTTCATTCGTATAGTCCTTCGTATCGTGATTAATTTCAGCCATTAACACCAGGTTTTTTTTGTATAGTCTGTTCTTGTTACGGCTGTTTGTTTTTGGTAACATACGAAGCTTGTATATTTCATCTCGCATGCCCTCTCTGTTTTTTTGCGCCTGGTTAAAAGAAAGCAAAAAAGTGCACGTTCCTTCCCCCTCGGCCATCAACAAGAAAAATTTAACTTTGTAGTGTACCGATTGTACAAGTTACACTATCAACAACAAAGCTGATTCAGTATATGGATATGGTGGCCGTTTGTGAATGCCGCCTACTCTTAGGTAGAGCATTTGCACCAAGGCTGGAATGGAATCAAGTCCAGAGTGTATCCCTCCGCGGTATCTCATTGTGCTTGCGGCCTGTACCTAATAGACCTATCGATGCAGGATTTATATCCAAATATGTAGGCCTATCTTGTATTCATCCCCAGTGTTTAATGGGCTATAATATTCAAAGAAGCATTTTTGAGGAGAAAAATAGACTGCAGGAAAAATATATCATTTAAATCAAATCACATTTTAGAGCACTCCACGTTATTATCGTAATGTTTTTACAATTTGTACACATACGACTTTCAGCGTTCAACTGCAAACGGGGAGTTGAAGACAGTCGTTTCAGTTGTGTGATTTAACAGACGTCTTAAAAACATTTTCACCGACAGTCAGGTCACAGTATGTAAAGGGGACGATTTAACACAATTACATGTCAGTGTAATTACCTTTTCAATAATTAGATATATGTAATGTCCGGTGGACCAAGATTAACATGAATTATCAACCTATTATATTTAGATAGGCCTAGTATGTTTGCTGAACATTTCAATTGTTCCATTTTGCAGGACATATATTTTTAAATACACATTAATCAGTACTTGCATTTGAAGGGATGAAAAATTTATATGAACAAATGCTTATAAATGTTCCGTAGCAGAAGAAATAACAGCACGACTATGAAGTCGCGTTTGTAAATCATTATTAGCGCGGCTGTTGTTAGCGATACTGCTCGTAAGTATATGTTAGTCTGAATGCATTGGCGTCTTATTTTGTGTCTTATTTGTAAATTCTTTGGATGAATGTTTTTCGTCTGAATACAGACTCAAAGAAGCAGAGACTGTAAAGGAAATCAGACCATGGGACTCCTAACCTTACATTACTGAAGGCTCAATAAAGGCTGTCAGTCACTGTCAGTGTAAAACAACTTTTCATTTGCATTAAAAAAAACAAGTTAAAGAAGCATTCCTGTACACAGAGCCAATTATGAACAAAATTCATAAAGGCAGCGCGCGCACGCAAACACAAACATGCACGCGCACACGCACACCCACATCGCACAAGCTGATGAATGCTTTTGTTGGCGCGGTCATTTTTATTAATAGGAAGACCGAAAGACCGCAATAAATGCAAATAGGATTCCACTAATTAAATTATTGCTAAAATTAACTTTCATGAAATAGAGGCCGAAATAGCGCTGCGAGGATTTAAACGAGGTCCATACATTATACACAGTTTTACAAGGAAGCACTAAACGACCTCGTATATTCAACCTGTGCTAGACACGTTACCATGGTAACGCCGGGGGGAGCGAGCGAGAGACCCGGAGGTAGAGAGGATGTTAACATTCCGCGCGGCACCTTTTATTTCTCCTTTTTATGCGTTTCTCCCTTCATTTATATTTGATCTTGGCAGCTGAAAATGGGTCTTGGCGGAGAGAAAAATATGTAGGATAAGCATAAGAAGGAGAAAGAGAGCAAGGGAAAAGGGGGTGGGCGGGGTGCAGCAGGAGCAGAGAAGCAAGTAGATGGGGAGCTTATCTGATTACGGAGCTGAATATGCGGAGATCCAGGCCGCAGCTCTTCTGCCGCGCAGATGCTGATTATTCAAGCACTGGAGCGGCTTCCAGCGTTAGCATCTTAGCGCTGACCATGCCGCGCTCCCTCTCAAAGCCTCCTTACACACTTCCCAAGCACCCAGCCTTGATCCGTAATTATGGATCCCTTTTAATGAGTGTGACCACCTCCCGTCCATCCTTTCAGAATCACGGTCCCACAGCCTTTGGTAATTAAAATAGCTCAGTGTGGAGAAAGCAATCTTGAAGCCAGACTGTATAAACTTTGGATACTCTTTTTTTATGAACTGTTTCGACTTAATTTCTCGGAGAGCAAAGCACGAATCACGTAGATGGTTTTACTTGTATTTGTATCTGGACTTGTAAAAATGGCAATGCACTGGTAATAAATAGCATACAAAATACACCTTGCTGATAAATCCTTAGAAGTGTTTAAACAGCCGTGCGTGGATTACAACGTGAATGCTGAATGTGTAGGAGGTCAGGAGAAGGTGAAAGATTACATCTCACACCTATGTTTGAGGGAAATGAGAGAGGGAGAGACCAAGAGTGAGGGTCTAAAATATTTAAGAGGCAAAGTAATAAAAGAGTGAGAGAGAGAGATAAAAACGGAGAGTGACTGGTTAGGAGGGGTAGGGAGAGGCGGACAGGAGGAAGGCGACAGGAACCGCAGTATACCAAGCGGATATCCTGGAGCCGAGCTCTTTATGTTTTTTACATTACTAATTAAAAGAGATAAAGAATGAGGGAGTTGTCAATGCGGGGGTGATTTCTCACTTACAGCTTTAAGGCAGACCATAAAACAGCCAGCCGGCCACCATTGATTTTATAATTAGCTCCAGTCGGGCTGAGCCGGGGCTGGGAACAAAATCAAAGGTGGGGGAAGCAGGGGAAGGAGAAACCTAGGTGTATGGGGGGGGGGCAGATATGGGCAGGTGAGGACACCATGGAGAAGGGGGGAGTCACCGGTGAATTACAGCGTGAGGTAAGCAGACACAGGGAATGTGGACAGATGCGGGAGCAGCCAGGATTCACGCTAATCACATCCCAGCGAGTGTGGGGCACGAGAACACCGTAACCCGGCGCGCGTGGGCACCGTTCGCTGGCAAAAAACAAAACGCAGAGACGTGCCAGCTGTATCACATGGCTTTTTATTATAGAGAAAACGTCACCCGCGCACCGCGGAGCGGGGGCAGGAGGCCAAGCAGTGAAAACGGGTGATGCCCCAACAGCTAACACCCAAAAAACACACCAATACAAAATACACACCTTGGGGGGGGTTTAAAAAAATATACAGAGAAAAAAAAAAACACAAAACGAGTGGCTGCTGGTCCTTAACTAAGATCCATGTAACTGAAATCATGCCATGAAACACTCCCATCGGGCAAAAGTTAAGCAGCCATATGGAAATAACGAAAAGACAATTATCACCAGGATATAAAGGGGAAAAAAGAACAAACTAATTAGCCTAGCATCACCATCCCCCACCCCCACATTAAGCGGAGTGTCCATCCAGCCAGAACCAGCTGGTTCCCACTCCACTGGGCCCACGCACCTGGATACTGGGCATGTCTGTAACCCCAATAATCAGAACCAGCCAATACCCGACCCCCCAGATAATCACCACCCCCTCAATGTTCAATCCAAAGTTGCGTTTTGCACCCGGCTGGTTTGTCTGTGAAGCGCCGGGTGGCCATGCAGAGTGGCGGCTTGGCGATCCACACTCTGGGTGACTCCTGCTTGCTTTACCGGTTTTCCTACCTGTCGTGATCTGGATCATTTGCCCGGCGCTGCACCTATTGACTCTGTGGCTTTCAGCTTGAGTTTGGAGCTGTTTACCTCTACCTGCTTTCTGCGCTACCAATAAACTGGTTGCTCATGTCCTTGGATCCACTCCCAGCCCATACATTACACCCAGTTTAGGATAATTACTATTATTAGCATGATTAATATACAAAATTGCCATATGTTAGCTTTGAGGAACAACTCCTCAAAAGAGAAAAAGGATGGAGAAAAAGGATGAATAGCCGTAATTCAAAGCGGTCGGTTCTTCATGTCAGTTTCACTTCCAGTTCCCTCTCCTGTGTCTGTTCAGCCAGGGGCAGACTGTATGGCAGTGAATATAAATTAGCGTGAATGTAGCACAAACCACCCTCACATCACAGTCAGAAGCCTGACTACAGGCCTTAAAAAGGGTCTTTCCACCAGCCCATTCAGCTACATTTCCCTGCCACACCTTTAAAATAGTCATTGTACCAGAACAATACTGTAGAAATGATTGCAGCCAGCTATGTTAAAACAAACAAAGGTGTCTGCACAGCAGAGTCATACCTTCCATGGAAACAGACCCGTAACTGATGCTTTCAAAATGTTTTATGCTCTGCCCCGGGACTCTACAGACATTTCTGTACACATATGGCGACCGACCCAGGCCTTGTGACAGAACTACTCGATGGCTTAACCTTTAAAAAAATGGGAGTTTATTCTCCATCACACCGTCACGCACTGGTCTCTATTCCAGTGGGAACTGTGTGCATTTGCACGCTATGATGTTATCGCGTCTCTCCACAAAAGTGTCACGCAGTCCTGATACTGGAGTTCCCCAACGCCACTGCAACAGACCTTCAGACCTGTGACAGACCTCCAAACAATAACAGAAATCTTGCAAAGGGTGCTACGCGATCAAAAAATCCTGCGAATGACCGTCAAAGCTTTCAGGAAGGCAGACATTGCCAAGATACCTCCTACAAACCCCCCCCCCCAATAACAAATACCCATGGTTTTAACCCAGGGGTGTTAAACTCCAGCCCTGGAGGGCCGAAGCCCTGCACAGTTTTTGGTTTACCCTCATTTAACACACCTGATTCGACTCCTTGTGCTAATTACAACACATCCTTTGGGCTGAATCATTTGTGGTAGAATGGGAAAGAACTAAGCCGCACAGGGCTCCGGCCCCCCAGGACTGGAGTTTCACACCCCTGTTTTAACCCCAGGTGTAGATTAGGTGGTGGGGTTCCATAACACCCACATGGCCTGACATTTTAACGCCCCTAACGCAGCACTCGTGCACTAGCCCAGAATCACCAACATTTCAAATATAAAACCCTAATAATTTAAAAATGCATAAGTAAAAAGCAGATAAACGCAGTAAATACAGCTGCATGATCTGAACTATAAAGTTAGGGCAGCCTTTGCTAAAAGGAAACACACAAATAAAAGGTCAGTTAATCTTACAGGTCTGACGGCGCTGATTTGTCACTTAAATGGGGTGTGATCCCCTCAGAGGGGCAGCATGAGTTTGGGTGAGCGTGACACGCAGTGGAATACCGTGGGATTTACTGCATAGTTGCATCCTTCGGCATTACAGCAAATCACTTCATTGTTATGACAGCAACGTACAGCTCAGGTGCCGTTTTTTTTTTTCTTTTTCTTCAATAAAAACAAAATTCAAGAAGGGAATAAAACACGTTCTGCAGCAGGCAGGCGTGACGGCGCAGCGCAGCACCCAAAAAGACGGAAGAGAGGTAAGCGGCTAAGCCGTCAGCGTAAGCGGGAGTAAGTGTGGCAGGTTGTCTGTAACCCGGCTGCAGTGAAGAAGGAGAGAACAGGGAGGAATATGATTAAATCCCTGAATGTAAGTGTCCCCCCCCACCAGCCCCACAGCTCCATCTCTTTTCATATTCTATAAAACGTTTTTATGTTTCATACAGCTTTATACACGATGCAGGGCTGCATCTCATTTGCGCGGCCGAGCTGCTAGAGCACATTACGTGACAGACTGTGTGCTATTCCACATTTCCAACGAGGCAGGAGTGGGGGAGGGATGGGGGGTGGCTTGGCGCATTAAACACGCTCGCAGTGGTTTAAATCCCATGGGGCGGGGGGCACCATGAGATAGCTGCACACGAGTGCAGCGATGTCATGTGAGGCTGGCGGCCTGGGGG
>JAODKC010000088.1:1350582-1361964 GCA_026777985.1 Mormyrops attenuatus
CCCTCCCTCCCGGCGGGGGGGGGGGGGGGGGGGGGGGGGGGGGCCGGCCCCCCGCCGTCACTTGATGGCCAGCAGGGGGCAAAATCGTCCTCTTTGTCAGTAACTCGGCAGAACTTTCACACAGCAAAGGGTACAGAAGAGCATGTTTTTCTGTCAGTCATCGACACAAGTTATTTTTGTGCAGAAAAATATTTTTAAAAGCTAAAATTTAGGATTTCCAGAATTTGATATAAAAGAAATTGTTTGTTTCGTAATTAACAAAGTGAATTTAATGTTTCCATTGAAACAAAACCTAAAAACAAAAGCACAAAACAAGGCAACAGTTTATAATATTCACAAGAAAAAAAATTTAACATTTTAGTAATTTTAAAAATGATCTTAAAAGCTAGACTTGGTGCTGTCAGAAACAGCAGCATTGAATTCCCCGGACAGCCCTCTCATTTGGTCTGGCGACCTAAGCCATACCCGGCCCACATGAAGCAAGCTGTCACACTGCTCTGAGGACACAGTGCAGGGAGCCTTGCACCTAAAAATCAGTGTAGACTGGGGAATACAAATATAGGCCAAAAAATGTTTTTTTAACAATCTTAGTTTACTACCCATATTATTTGATCATGCATTTGTAGTTATTCTGTAGTTATCTATTTATAGATAGTTAGCAATTTGTAGATAGTGATCTATTTGCAGAAATTCTGAAATGTTTTTCAAAGTGATAATGGCAGGGCATTTAGTCACATGACAAAATTAATGCAGTCAGGCCTAACAGCACATAATACGGTGGAATCTACATCCTTTTACTACATATTAGATTTATGTCATTAAAGAATTAAATGTATGCTATTAAATAAATAAGCTGGCCGAGGGCCGGCTGTCTGGCATTTAAAATGAACAGGCCCCTTTAAATGTTCTGATCCGACACACATCTCACACTACAGAGCTCGATACTCCATCATCAGCTCACTGGGAGTACTCAGCGGATGCCAGTTTAGTGCTATTACCTGCAACTTATATGTTTCCATTTTTTACACAGATATTCACATGGACAAGAACAATCTGTCCATCAACTAACTGCTTAGGTTAAAGCCTGTGTCAGGCAGCATTAGGCAAAAGGCAAGGATGCCCACTGGAGGGAATCCCAGTGTGTCATAGGGAACATGGACACACACACACAATCATAAACTAGGGCCAATTTAGAAACACCAAACAAGCCTGCAAACTGCATGTCTCTGGACCGTGTGAGGACACTTGGGGCAAACATGCCAGCTCAGCAGAGGTGGGATTCAGATCCGCGCGAGGCTACGGGGCTAACCATCAAGTCCCCCATGCCTCCCTAATGCAGAAGTCATAAATATTTAAGGACAGTGCTACGGCAAGGGAATTCAAATGAAACTGAGATATTACAGCTGGTGGGGGAGGGGGTATTACTGGCGACCCAGGCCAGATACAGGACATAACAGGGACATGGAGAACACGCCTCCATAGCAGCCACGACTGAGGCAGGCTGCATGCAACGGTGTCGAAATGCCAACGTACCTTGGAAATGCACACAGCCGCGGGCGTCACTCTCCTGTCCACAGGCCTGTGTGGCGGGGGCCCAGACGTAGGTGTGGTACTCCCTGACGGAGGACCATCCCACCTGGGAAGCAAGTCGCCATGGTTAACGATGCGGGCCGAGGCGGCTGCCGCTTCCCGACAGCCTTCACTCAGCGATCCGCCAAGCAAACGATCAAAACAACACATCCGACATCTGCAGTTTAACAGCACAGGCCTCACGCGCGTGATGTCAGCCTAATTACTGCTCACTGCTCACTAATACTTATTTTAAATGACACCTAATTGTCTTTTAAGAGAAAGTGTGCCTGGCACTCTGACTGCCCCTTGGACACACCTTTGGGGGGGGTGGAATACCTTCACCTGCAGGTAATTATCTTTACCACGAGAATCACAAGGCTGCATTTAGCCTCGGCCTGATAGGTAAATGATGCAAAAATGAGGCAAACACTGACACTGTGGATCTGAATGAGCAGTGCATTTTCCCCTGGTTTGTCATGTACTAATTTTAGGTAGCTAAGTACATTTTTGCAGATGAGCGTAGAGGTTCGTATTTGGCTTCTTACTCATCCCTATTCCAGTAAGCCTTCAATAAGAGGTTCTGCAAGTTCACTGGGCTGGATTCAGTGCACACGGGCACAGCGGCACCTCTAAACAAGGAGGTGGCATGATGACCTGATGTAATTAAGGAAGGGTACCTCGTAAAGGCCGATCCAGTCCGTACTGGCCCACCTGTGGTCCGGACCCAGGCTGTAGTGACACTCCACCCTGCTCTCAGGGAAATAGTACTGCTCCACATTCAGGAACACCACGTCACCCTTCCCCATGCTGAAGGAGGGACCTGTAGGGGGGAGGACAGCCAGAGGGAGGTGAAAATTAGAGGACAAGTGGGGAGGGGGTTTGGGAAGGGGAGGGGGGGTAGACAGATGATAACTGAGCTTGAATCCCGATTTGCTGTGATGGCAAAAAGTAGCTTGTCATAAACAAACCAGAGTGTACAAACCCTCTTTTTGTTTACACTGAATCACTGCTGTTCAGTAACTACACACAAACGGTGACTAACAGCCTTCATAAAAAAACAACTTACAAATACCATACATCACTATTATTGACGTCTTAAACTTGCGTCGATTTACTGTAAATAAAATGACATAGCAGGAAATGCACTTATTTTGTAAGAAAACATAATTTATCAGTTCATTCGGTTCATTGCATGAAATACGACGGATTCCATATTATATCTGTGTACTTATTTAGATCTCACAAAAAACTCAATTTGCCTTTCACAAAACAAGATAAAATACACAACTCGATGGAATTTAAATAGCAAACATGATTTTTAAAGTGGTTAAACAGAAGTTTATGATCTTAAAACAGGGTCGACGGTGGTGACGTAATAGGCAGCACGGTAAACAGCAGCTCGGTAAACAGATGAAACGCAATCTGCGCATCTATGTGAGCCTGTGAACTTCAGACAGCGACCGATACAGGCCTGCTGCTCAACTGAACTTTTAAATGCAGGACTGCCCTTTGTGCGAAATACCGCGAAGGACAAACCACGAACTACATACACGATTCAGTCAAATACATCAGTTCCCCACGACTGAACAGCTATGCCTTTAATTAATTAAAAAGTAATTGCGTATACAGAAATCACGTTAAAAGGCATCCCTCTCCGAAAATCACAAGAAGTAGAGAACAGATGGCTAACTAAATTGCCACCAAAGCAATTACTTACGTTGCTCAGTGTCTCTTCCCAAAAAGTGAAATCAAAGCAGCTTTAAATATATGTCGTTGGTTCGTAGAACCGTACAAAGCAAAATAATTTACACATAATTGCACCTCCTCCTCGGAGTGTCAGCTGCTTCTGCACAAACAAAAACATGTGTATGACAACGTGGGCAAGTGTAGTATGGGAAATGTAGTTATTTTCAACATCAGGGGAAACATGCTTTGGTGTGATGATAAACTACAATTCCTACAGGCTGCGAAAACTTAGTCAGCAGTATTAGTGCTCACGTCTTTCATATTGAGCAACTCCGCACAACTGCTGACATACGGAAAAGTGATCAGATCGTTTTCCTAACGGGAATGGCTAAGCTAAAAATGAACCAAACACGTATGATTTCATGCGGCAGTAAACTACTATACACTCAGCGTCTCCTTAGACCTTGGTTTTCTTTGGATGTAAGATAAGTCGTCATAGACAGCCTCGTGAAACAGTTGCATTGCTAGGTTAAAATATTTCATCAGCATTATATTTCCCTGTCATATGGCTATAGTACTTAGAATCCCGTGAAATGATTGTCATTTTATACACACACAGACATATATATAGTTATCATTTTAGTTCACCTTCACTAAACAGTATCTTGTGTTTCATAAACATTTTCCCTCCATTTTTGCTGGTGAGGGTCGAGGTGGCAGTATTTTCCCTGGCCAAAGAGTCTATTTTATTGTGGGGTATCCTGAAACATTCCAAAGCCAGCTGGAAGGTATAACCCCTCTTGTCTGTCCTGGATCTTCCCTGGAGCCTCTAGCCAGTGGGGCCTACCTGGAACAGATCCTCTGGGAGCCTTCCAGGTGGCACCCTTATAAGATGCCCGAACCATTTCGAACTTCTCTCAATTTGAAGGACTAGAAGCTGTACTTTGTGCTCCTTCTGAATCACATAACTCTTCAGCCTGTCATGGGGAGTGAGTCCAGAAATCATGTCGGGAAACCTCATTTTGGCTGCTTGTACTGTCACAGTTGTTGGTGTTCATGACCTGAAGCTCATGATTGTAGATGAAGATAGAGATAATTTCACCTGTAAACTGCAAATCTTGTCTTTCAACTTCATCACCAAGGACCTCCTCCAGATTAGCCTTGCTGATGTGTGTAGCTGGACATACCACCCTCTGCCGAGCTTTGTGGTCTAGGGCAGAGCAATGAGCAAACTGGTCCAAAAGCAGAACATCATGTACAAATAGAAGGGATGTCACTTCTAGCCCCTGCACCAAATGCCCTTCCAGCCATGGTAATATGCTGGTGATATGATGTAGATCAAAATTACAACCAACAGTGGAGGTAAGACACACCCTTGTTGAGGCCAATACCTACTCTGAGCGGCTTCAATTTAGTGCCAAGGTTGCGGACACAACTCTTACTGCATTAATTCAGGGACTAAACAGCATGCAGTAGTGGCACCAGGACCCCAAATTCCTGCAACACCCCTCAAGGTATGTGCCATGGGGCACGTGATTCTACTCCACAACGTACATGTAGAGTGTGCTAGCATATTCTCACAGGCTCCCATGTAGCTGTCAAGGGTGTTGAGTTTGTCCACTAGATGACCAGGTCAGAATCCATATTGTTCCTCCTGAACTGTAGGTTCACCCACTGCTTTCAATATCTTTGGACAGATGTTATCTCCGCAGCCTTTCCACCACAAAGTCATGTGATCACTATAATATTTTCAGCTGGTGTGGAGTGGCAGCTCTGATCCAACAGAAGTTTCATACTTCTGCTTCCTGGTAAGATGGGATACCCACTCAACAGTATTCACAGAGTTAGTCAGCACTTCCCAACCCTGTCTGAACCGAGCCTGAGCACGGCCCTCTGTCCGCCTCCTAAGCTGTTGAACAGTTTGCCAAAACATCATTGTGGCCACTAGTCTCTCTCCATGGCCTCTTCAAACTCCTCCCATCCATAAGATTTCACTTCTTTGACTGCCACTTGTCTTTTCTGCAGCCTTTCTGGCCTGTTGGTATCATTCAGATGTCTCAGAAGACCCTCATGTAAGCATTACCCCGAAGCCCTCATTCTTCAACTTGACAGTTTCCCTCACATCAGGTATCCACCAGCAGGTCCAGAACAGACACCGACTGCCTTCTGGCCACAGCTCCTTGCAGCTGCTGCATCAATTGAGGTCTTGAACATGGTCCATTCAGACTCAATGTCCCCGACCTCACTCAGCATGCAGAAGTTTTTTCCAGAGCTGTGAGTCTCTCACAGAAGCTTCAGTCAGACATTCCCAGGAAACCCTGACTGCTCGTTTGGGTCGTCTTGGTCCATCTGGCCTCCTTCCCATGTGATTGGTTGATAGCTCTGTGCTTCTCTTCACCTGAGCGTCCAAAACACATGGCCTCAGTTCAAATTACATAACTATATAGTCGATCATGGACCTTTTGCATCGGATGGTTAGGTACTATGTACAATGATGAACATTCTTGCGTTCAGACATGATCTTTTTTGTGGAAAATCCATGGCTTACACAGAAGTTCAATAACAATTCACCGTTGGGTTAAGACCTAGGGGGCCATTCTTCCTAATCACACCCCTCCAGGTATCTCCATCATTCTCTATGTGACCATTGTAGTCTCCCAGCAGGATGACAGAGTCCATAGGTCTTTCAACATAGGTGATTCTGCTCACATTGTGTGTGAAGGTAAGGTGGACTATATCTAATCAATACCTTTTTGTCTTTTTGCTGCCCACATGGCACTGCACCTGCTCCACACCTTTCATCTTGTGTTGATCCCACCAGTTGGCTCCCCGTTGTCATTTCAGCTTGGCTATTAGGCACTTGCTTGCAAACATCATCCCCAGGCCTGGCTCCAAACGATGGTCCCTGGAACCTAATTGCAGGCAGGGTATACTTGTTTGTTTTGGTGCCTTTCATGTTGTGTCTCTGTTGAATTACAGTGTGTCGGGCTTCTTCCCACAGACCTATTTACCAAGTGAGGTCCTACAAGAAGCTCAAGCTCCAGCTGACGTAGGGAATCGTTAAGGACTGAATAACCCCTCCACCAGAGTAGAGTGGCAATCCTCGAGGGGTAGTTCTTAAGATTAAATTCATAAGTGGCCAATACTAAAACTGTTTTGCCAACGGCAGTTGTGTATATGAAACATATGACATACAGTATATAACACGTATGTTTGAATAAAAACGCCACTGGTGTCAACTGTTTTTCAGAAAGTTTCATTCAATTCTTGATTTAAAACCCTTGTTCATGCTCAGATACAAAACATTGTACCTAGAAAAAGGTGAATGCAAGTACTGACAAGTCCACCAATGAACTTTTATACAGTGATGTGATCTTCCTGGGTCTCTGATTCTCCAGTCCCCTGTGATTTCGCCATCATGGAGTATCAACAGAAAACACAGTGACCAAATAAACCGCTGTGTCTCCACTGGTGGCTGAGTTCCATATCCTAGTGCTCTCCTGGGACCAGAGTGTCATTTATCGATGGTTATGAGAGGAGTCTGTTCCGTCACATACACAAGCCTTAATGCTGAGTCCTTCCACCAGGGCGTAGTGTATTTTCGGCGTGCAAATGGTATCAGGTGACTGCTGACCCTGAGTATGACAATTGCAAAATGCTAGTGAAGAAGCCAGACAGGTCATAATTTCATACAACCAAAGGCTGCAGTGGCAGGATGCCATTATATAACCAGTGAGGCAATTTGTGTTTACATTTTTCCAGTAGTATTTGCATGACTGACATTATTTTGCCAAGTGATGGTTGACTCTGCATAAATGAGAACCATGCATTCCGACGTGAAATATACTCTGTTCACATGTGCTTTGGTCTTTGCAGAGACAGTTGCTGCCTAAAGACAGCAGATGGCAGTGTGTCTTGTTTTTCAGATGTCAGTAAGGCCTGCTCAGGATAGAACGCAAAGGCTGAGGACCGCCTTCCCCTAATGTGACACATCTTTTTTCAAGTGATAATTTAACTGTATGTGGAGATAAGCAGCCTCAGTCTGAATAATTAGCTCATAATGTCACGCTGTGTATTTTGTATTTTTGTAATACATGTAATATAATTTAACAACAGCTAGCAATGGATAATAGAAGGTATAAAGATATCAGAATGAGTTAGTACTCTGTTAAGTATGATTTCAAGCACAAATGCAGGACATGCTTCTGGTTAAAAGTCAGTAGATGTGATTAATATTTCAATGAAAAATGGTATTGCTGGGGTTCCGGAAGCCTCCGAAACTCGCCGGGGAGGCACATGCTTGGTGAGGCAATAAACACTGACCCAGTGTACTTATGCGTGACCTTGTACTTTAGGATAAGATATTTAATTATGAACATGGCTGTTCATAGATCCCACAGCTCTTGTCGTAAAGACTAGGGTTCAGACCTAGTTTGGATGGTGCTAGCTCAGCATCGCCCAACCTAATTAGATAATTAAAATGCTCCTTCGCATCAACGCGAGAGCAGGGAGTACTTG
Source organism: Mormyrops attenuatus (assembly GCA_026777985.1). Classification (NCBI taxonomy): domain Eukaryota; kingdom Metazoa; phylum Chordata; class Actinopteri; order Osteoglossiformes; family Mormyridae; genus Mormyrops; species Mormyrops attenuatus. Next base: position 1,358,359 of record JAODKC010000088.1, read on the forward strand.
TGAAAAATGTTGGTCTCGTGTCCCTCCTTGAGCTCAGTTTGTCCATCAGATGGCAGGGAGCCAACTTCCTCTGTTCTTAACGTCCGCACAACCCTACCCCTTACAAGCCAGGGACCCCGAGGCCAGAAGCCATTAAAGAACAGCAAGGATCATTGTCTTCTTCCACATTAAATGCATTCTGCTGGGATGGAGTACAAAGCTGCTTAAAGTCTTGGTTTGGGCTTATTCTGTCTTTTTGTGTTGGAATCTGTAGACTGTGCAGAATTTTTGTCAAAGACATGTAACATTAAAATGACTATTTATGGTTTCCAAATGCTGCACTCTGCAGATTTCTATTTCAATACGATCAAAATCAAAGTGTAAAGGATAATAAATATAATTGGATGGACTGAAATGGGGAAAGTACTGGTGGGGTACGAAAGCCATGACAATTACTGATTGAATCTGGATCATGTCCATGTTGGTGTCACCTGTCGGGGTAGGTTTGCTAATTCATGCTTCTAACTGGAAGTTACCAGCAGCAGAGTGAAACACACCTCCAGATAACGTTTAAAAACTGAGAAACTCCATCGAACCTCCACCAATTACCTCAGAGAATCTGGGCGTCTGTGTTAGGATGAATCAGATTTTTAAGCATACGGAAGTACTGGAAGAGAAGAAATGATGACATCATCCCTTCCAGTGACAACGACGCTAGCAGAAGGAGCGCTGACATGAACATCCAGAAACAGACTGTATGGCAGGCCTGACCTAAGGAAAATATGCATGTTGTTGAAATTATAAAAATGTTTATTCTGCATATCAGAATTGGTCATTTATCCATAACATTTTAGTGCTTGTTCAGCCTATTATCTGGATCATTGTCGTGAGGGTCTATTTTTATGCAGGTCAGAGGTGATGTTAAAAACTGAAAAATGATCGAATGTTCTTGGCTTTTCTCGAGTTTAATACTCTTGCAGATGAAGCCGTCTCACTACCGCTCATCTTGCTGGCCCCCACACACACACATCTACCACCTTTTTCGAGAAAGTGTGTCTTTCTGGGGCTCGTGGAGACTGTCATGGCTTCCACTTCACAGTATCTTCCAAGCAATGCGTGAGTTAAGGCCAACATTTCAAATTCTTCGAAGGCTTTGCAGCAAAACTCATGCAAGTGTTTCGTGTTCACTGTTCATCCAAACAGGGGTTTGGAGAATCCACTATTCTTCATTGCCTCCCATGATATTTTCCTTAATTGATTTTAGCACACAGACAGATTTAGCTGAAAGATGTGAAAACAATAATTGTAAAAAATATTTGCTCAAGGCAGCAAATTAAAAAAGAATTACACAGTAACGTTTATTCTTGGCTTTAATACTGTGACAATGGAAATACTTTTGAATGGAAGACTGATGCCTTTTACTACAAACAGCTACAGTTTGGGAATTTTAAGGGATATCTGTTATGGTTACATGGCGGCTCAGTATGTTTAAGATATGAGAAACCCCACAGATCTATCCCACTGACAGAATGAGCCATTTCAGTGTGTCACCTAAGAAACGTTACTCCGAAAGAGCCTTGGGGTGGATGTTTACAAGCGGCGATCTCAGCCACCTGGGCCTTTGATCCTGAAAGTTCTTCACTCAGACGTGGTGGGTGGCTTGGAATTCAGACCGGCTCGCTGTCTGAGTGATAGTTCCTGCAGAAGTGCAGCCACAGTAATACAGTGCTGGTGTGGTTTTCGCCGTGGCTGCATGGCTTCAGAACTGGGAGTGTGGGGGAAGGCAGAGGTGTCGCCTCTCGTGCACCTCCCGGCCTCCTGGGATGTGTCTGCCCACATTCTTGCTCTTGCATGCAGAGAGCTTCCCCCCCCTTTCCGAACTCTGTAGGAAATCCCACAAACGGGGTCAGACGTGTCCCATTTCATTACAGACTCGAAACGTAAAGAAGAATATTTCCATTTTAATGTTTTATTGTTTTATTGATCAACAGATTTTTTTATATTTATAATCTAAATGTGTTTATTTTTTATATTATATTTCTTATTTTATATGTGTATAACTTTTATCTTACCTAGATTTTACTGTACTGGAGATTTTTCTGTATTCATTTAAGTCCCAGAACTTGAACTTAAACATTCGGCTGGCATTAGGCTGTAGCTAAATGAGACGTAGCTTTTTCAGCTACTGTGTGCCTGTGACACCTGTCACCCACCCCCCCCCCCCCATTTGGTTAAGATTGTTAAGACATGAGCAGTAATTATAGACCCATGTGTTTTTTTGTGGGTTTTGGGGCAGCCACCCCAAAGCCAAAAAAGTGGGGGTGAAGAAGATTCTTCCAGTCCTGGTTCTCCATATGTTTGACAGTGAAGTGAGAATGTGAGGGGAGGTGACACTATGACATGGATTTTAGCACACGCCCGTGACATCATAATAATTACAGAGAGATCGCACCCTCCGGAGTGGCTGCCGCAGCCAGGATGTCAAAGGTTTATCTGCCACTGATTAATTTAGAGCCTGATAACTGAATTAGAAGGTTGATGGACACAGGTTGACTTTAGTCACCAGCGGACCTGTCACTTGGGAACGAGCTCGTAGGGGCCGGTGATTACAGACGGGCACGGCGGAGTGAAAAATGATGTCAGGTGCTTTGAACGACGGATGTGACAGTGAAGGTGTGTGAAGGCCGTGACCGTGAGAGAGGGATGAACGGCAAGGACGGGGCTGAATGGGACTGAGTTAAGCGAGACGAGAAGGGAGAGGAGATGGAAGGGGGGAGGAGAGAGAAAGAGAGAGAGAGAGAGACAGAGGGAGGGTGAGAGAGAGCGAGTGAGGTAGTGCTGGAGGCCGCCGCAGGCTGGGAACGAGAGATGAGGCTATTTAGTATGCAGAGCCAAGCTAGTCCATCTGCTTAGCGAAGCGAGGCCTGCCGTATAACTGTCTCCTGGGTGCAGGCCGCATAAAGAATGTCCCAGATTTGATGTAATTCCACAGAATTAATGACAGCTTTACACTGGATGGGCCGTGGGGGAATGATTGGTGTTTGATCGTCCATCTGATCCACCTCCACACCCGCACCGCAGCGATGCCCCCCCAATGGTAACCGCAAGGGCACACCTCCCCTCCCCAAAGCTGCTCCACCCCCCCCAACCCCAACTCAGAACCTAAGACTATGACTCCAAAGCTGGGAATCTCTGTGACGCCTCTCATGCTGAACAGCCAGCATGTGCGCGCGCGCACACACACACACACACACACACACACACACACATACACACACACAGGTGTGCTTTTGCACTCGCCCACTTAAACGAGCTGCGTGGCATGCATAAATACAGGCGTGCATTCCACATTTTGATTGACAGCTGTCGGTCTGTCTGTCTGTCAGTCTGTCTGTCCTAGCTAAAGTGGTATTAGTATCCTTGTGTCCTGATAAGCGCACTGCAGCCTCAAGCTCGTTTGTAATTTTTTTTTTTTATCAACATAGCTGCAGCGGCTCCGGTCAGACTGTGAACGTTAAAAGTGACAGGAACAGAATCTGCAATAACATCAATAGGAACTGAGCTATGGCAGTGGTGGGGGGGGGGGGGGGGTTCGCCCCGGGGGGCCGGGGTTTACGCTGGGCCCAT
>JAODKC010000088.1:1362064-1413704 GCA_026777985.1 Mormyrops attenuatus
CCCCCCCCCCCCCCCCCCCCCCCCCCCCCCGCCCGCCCCCCCCCCCCCCCCCCGCCCCCCGGGGGGCCTGAGAGTACTCTGCTCCCATTTAAAGTGGCCCCACCTCAACCCCCGCCCCCCACCTTCCCTACCCAACCACCTCTCTGCTTTTACAAGCAGCCAGAGTGTTCCTTTTTTATGGCACGGCTGGGGGGTAACACACTCCCCCCCCCCCCGCCCCTCCTGGCAGCACTGGAATCGAAAGTGGCCCATCTTATCGGCACAGAGCGAGCGGCCTGACGTCAGGGCCTGGCGCAGAGTTGCCGTGCGGTTTCCACATCCCTGTTATATATTGCCATACCATCCTTAAAAACCCCCCTGGAAAATTAAAGAGGGGGTCGGGGGGTGGAAGAACAGACAGCAGAATATGGCCCCAACACAGGAAATTGTCGGTGGCACCAAGAGCGGAAAAAGACGTCCTGTGGCGCCAGCTTTGTGATTATCGCCGTCAGCGGCAGCGGCGGCCTCGTGCTTCTGCCGGATGCGGTTTTACACGAGGAGCGGCTCAGAAGGTGGCTCCTACAGTCCCTGGTGCCGGGGACAGAACAGCACATGCCGAGCTTAATGCGACGCACAGCTTCCTTCTACAGAGCCTGCTTTGATTGCGGCGAAAGCAGCAGCGAGGGCCGCGCCCATCTGCGTGCCGCCCGAGGGGGGGGGGCGCGAGCGGAGCCACGGACCCGAGGACGGGGCCACACAGATGGATGGATCACGCGTGCAGCCCGGAGGGGTAAAAACAGGGCAGGAAAATGCAAGGAATCAGCCTTAATAACTTGGCTATTTCTGAGATTTAAAGAAGAGAAATGCGACATGCATGCAAACACGCAGATGGCGCAGTCCCCGCCTGGGATTAATCCCCCCCCCAATCACTGCGTTGTCAGTTTTGCCCACGTTTATTGCTTTTCCTTTTTTTAATCATTATTTGTTTATGTTCCTCATCCTACCCCCACCTTTTCTTCTGCCTCCTCTCCTCAATTCATATATTTCTTTTCTTTTTTTTTTGCACAGCCAGTAACCTTTCTCAGAGCCCTGACCTTTCGAGTCTTAAATTCAGCTCCGTTGCGGCATGTCCCTCTTCATAGACAGCTGGTTACGAGCCTTGGGAGAACCGCAAAAGTATGAAAAAAAGGGAGAGGAGGGAAAGCCAGAGAAGGTCTGTCTAAAGCGCACGGCTCCCATTGCTTTTGCTTCTTCCCTTCCTGCTTTTCTTCCACGTCGAGTGGAGATTTACGCTAACGAGGGCCGGACGGAAGAGAGGGCAGGCTGCTCACTGGGAATGGAAGAAACAGAGGAGAGCACAATGACTCGATAGGCAGTGGCGATGGGCCTCAATCAGACACGCCGCTGTCTAAATGACGGGTGTTAGGAATGATTTACGACGGGTAACCAGGCAACGCGGGATGATCCGGCTGCTCGTTATCCCGGGTAGCTCATTATCCCCAGTATTCTGCTCTTGCTGAAACCTACACCCTGTGACCATAAACTCCAGCCACATAGTTAACCAGTAACTGCTTTCTCCGACAACCTTTTAAATGAACTCGTTAAGGTAACGGGGAGTGAATAAACAGAGACATCTGCATTTTTTTTGTGCTGGATCGCAGACTTCTCTGCCACTCTGACTGCAATGCTCCACTTTGCAGAGATGTCTTGGGCCATCTGGACAACGCTGGTGTGATCTCACTGTCAGGAAGGTGACCTCTGTGTTCTGATCGTCTCCCGGCACCCTTGTCAGAAGTTCCCCTCCAAAGACTTACACGCCCACATGCACATGCGCACACACACACACACGCACACACACACACACACACACACACACACACACACATACACGCTGCATCCTTTACTCCCACATGCACCATCTCCCATCCGCTTTTCTCTCGCTGCTCCCACGTACACAAACACAAAACGCTTGGCCGCCCTCCGCGTCAGATATGTGCAATTAGCCATTAAAAAAAGAACACAGATAAAAGAATTATGGAGCTGCAAAGGCAGTGTACCGTGATACCGAGGTACAGAAGTTTCCAGAACAGCTTTCCTGTAAACAGCAATTGATGGGCCCCTCTACTAGGACGCATTTGCACAAGGCTTAAAAGTGCTCAATATATAAACACGTTTAAACTGCACAGCAGTGCCGATATGCAGAACACTGGACTTCTGACAGTCAGACGTTCATGGTTACGGTCAAGAGCCAGTAATGCATTAAATCCCTTTGTATCGCTCGCAGTTTCAGTCACTGAAATACTGTCCGGATCCTCACACTCCTTACCTTGCCTGTCCTTAATTTCTATCTCAGAAATAAGCAATTTTACAGAGTTTAAGCTGTAGAGAGTGAGGAGCGTAAAGCCTGTAAATCTGGTGATAAAAACATTGAGCTGTCAGAGGTGCCATCGGCCATCAATCGTGCACTGCAAGCTGATGAAGGAGAAATAGGTGATAAAAACAGCATTTTAGCAAAATTATGCCCGGCCTTCCATTTGCAAAGTGCTGCAGTCACATCGCAGTAGAATTTTAATCACGGGGCTGGTGCAGGGGGGAGACTGCAGTGTGTTAGAAAGGAGAGAGAAAGGAGGGAACTGAGAGAGAGAGAAATAGAGGACAGGACAGCAAGACAGGGAAAGGGAGCCTCGAAGGAGGCCGGACATCACTAAAAGAGGATAAAATGAACCGGACAATAGACCTCAGCTAATCCTGCTCAGTTACAGGCTGCCTCTCAGGCCAACTGCACTGGCCCAATTTCAGGCGGTGTACTCTTGGCAACTGGAACAGCAAACGTTATGAGGATGGTATCTAGATGCTGGGAAATGATCTGCCGTGTATTAAATCCTATGCCTTTTGCTCCGTCCGTTCCCTGTACTCCGTGTCTCTCTTCCTGCATAAAATTATCATAAAAATAGTTTTTGGTTTTGCAGATAGAAAAGCAGACAGAAGTTAACCACATCACAAATCACGGAGGCGAACAGCCTCCATGTCAAGCACGAGCAAAACGGCAGTAAATTGTACCCCGAGCTAGTTGCTAGCTTCTTGTTTATTTAAAATAGATAGTAAGCATTTTAAAACTGAATATCTTAGGTCTTACCCATTCGTCATAAATCAAGGTGCTTTAGTCTCTGGATGGTCTGGAATGGCTGGAACAGTCTGTGATAATGAATAACCAGATCGTTAAGACTGGAACATTCTGTGACAGTTTGGTTAAATATTGCAGTCTTATGTCTTTCTGTCAACTGAGGATTGTCAGCCATCTGTAAATTTGTTTTAGGTCCCGGTGAGTTGTGTAAATTCAAGTATTTTCTCCAACCTAATTACTTAATTACCTTGTTAGCTCGTAATTTTTGATAAATTTTAGGCATTACACTTAAATGTTACACACTTGATGTGTTTGGAAGGTGAGATATCTGTTCTTACTGCGTTGTACACCATATTTAGAGTAATAAACCAGCTTTGCAAACAGAGCTAATCCACAGAGCTTCTATGTGCAATGTTCTTTTTTAATATATTGTTGAATTCAATTTGTGTTTGGTTGAAATTTCTACTGAGATCTTATGACCTTTTCCATTGAAAATAACACATGTTTTCCTTGTGCCTTTCAGTATGTTGTTAGTTTTGCCCTTTAGGTAATAATCTTATTTGGAACGCTTCTCCATTGCCTTGGCCAACGGAATTCCTGCAGGATTTAAAACTGGTTTCTGCAGGGTTTCTGACAGCTGAACTGGGGTAATGAACTTTGTCACAGCAAGATGATGTTGCTACATTATTGGCTGTGTCAGGTGGGTGTGGCCTCTGCTTCATCTTATCTGCATGAAGAGCATACATCTGGGCAGACTCCAGGCATAAACTGGGAAACATTGCAGACTACCTAAGGTTTAGTGAACTGGAAGCCAAGATGTGCAAAGAAAATAAAGCTTAGGTTCACTTGTGGAGTTGCCAGAGAATTTAATTAAATTTATTGTCATACAGTTTCTTTTCCAACAATTTGAGTTTGAACCAGATGAGAATAGACGTGCGGGCAAACATAACTTTAATGAATACTTACACAACGTGAAGTAAAAATTCAAATGAGGTGGGATTAAGAGTCAAAAAAAGGCCAGGGACTGAAAGAAAGCAGAACAGGCAGTAAATTGTGATATGAAGTAATGCAGACATGCACTTTATTCCTGGCTGAAATGGGGAAAAAAGGAATTAAAAGGGTTTCTAGACATAGTTTCCACTGCAGTTTGTATGTCTGTGTCTGCTGAGAGAAGGGCCTCTAAGAAGAGAGCAGAGGAGAGGAGAGGAGAGGAGAGGGGAGGCGAGCAGAAGAGAGCAGAGGAGAGGAGAGCAGAAGAGAGGGGAGGAGAGAAGAAGAGAGCAGAGGAGAGGAGAGGCGAGCAGAGGAGAGAAGAAGAGAGCAGAGGACAGGAGACGAGAGGAGAGCAGAGGAGAGGCGAGGAGAGAAGAGGCTGTTTCAGACTAGAGAGCGGAGTAATGGAGAGGTGCCTGTCTGTAGGTATGCAGAAGGTCAGTCCAAAACACATGTGTGCATCACCCTCATCAGGCAGATCGCTAAAGATCCACTAAGTCTATCTAAAGGGTGTGTGATGCAGACAGAATCATTCCTGTGAGTGATAAAGCCAGTGATAGTAAGGAAGCTTCCAGATTAACCACCCTCAATGCAATTTTTAGGGGCAGAGGGTGTTAACTCGAAACTGGCCCTGTGACTACATATAATCATTTGGGTACACGATAAGGATGAAAAGTGAGCTATGCACATGAAATCCTCAGGGGGCAGACAGGAGCTGCTTTACAGTCAAGCCCCACAGAGCTCTGAGGTACAGACATGGCCTGGCTGGGGACCAGTGACAAGATGAACACTGCATCCTCCCTGTAAGTGGAATTGTATTTCTGGTATTCCAGAAGTTTCATTTTAGCTAGAATTAAATTAAATTTGGCCAACACTTACAATTAAAAATGGGAAGGGGGAGTTTAATGGGCTCTACTTGCTTGTCTTGATCTTTAATTCTTATGGCGATCTGCAGCTAAATAACAAAGATGGAACAAACAGAGGAGCCATCCTGATTCCTTGTTCTTTCCCAAATGGGGAATTTCCAGTGCTGTGCATAAAACCAGTTTAATTATTCACCGATAGCTGAGGTGGAAACCAGCTTGTCTTTTAACTTTGCACGTATTATGTTTTCATGTCCAAAAATGAGACGTAAAAACACAAGAACCACCATGGCTTTTTTGGCACAGTGGCCAAATGGTGGATGGTGAGGTGTTCCAGCCTGTCTGCTGCCGTTGAACACCGAAAGTGTCACATTTTCAAAGGCGTTCAGAATGGCATGGGCTATGAACGCCTGCAGATGGTGCCACCTTCACCACCAACAAAACTGTGCTGAGGCCAGTATTGGGAGGTACCACCATCTGTACACTTCATAGAGAAACAGCCTAATCTACCTCTGTAGACAGTTGGACTCATGAAACCAAATTAATTACCCCATTAAGATTAGAACCATTCCCATGGTTTTGAGAGTCATGCTTCAGGGACACCTGGCAAACAAAATAAATAAGAATAATAATAATAACTTAACTAACTCATCATGCACAATACCATGCAAATGATTCAAACAAAAACGCTAACCGTTTTTAACTCAAATCTTTGGTTACATACCCGCTATATCCAATTGATTTTATTTGGCAGCTAAATAGTGGAGTTTTCTTTCATTTTAATGGCTTGATCAGTATTTAAAACATGTGGTGTGCTGTTCAGCTGCTAGGCTCAAAAAGAAAAACATTTGCTCAGAATGAACATCAAATCCTCAGAAAAAGGTACACACTAGAAAGGATTAGGCAGCTTCCAGATACATTACAGATAGCTGAGCGCGATCGCGCTGTCAATCTGTGAGCAGCTTGGTTCACTACACATGTTTTCTGTCGGCCGTGGGATTTGAACCAGCAACCTTCCAAATAGAGGCATAGGAGACTGTCTGATATTGGATGGGGGATAGAACTTAGTGACATAAAGGGAAAAGAGAAACCACTGAAGCCATATTAAATATTTGGGGTTACACATTCCTCCCCTCGTCTCCCCGGGTTCCTACACCCCTGGATCCACACACCAGCACAGAGTTGTAACCTGCTAAGCCACAAACCACCCCCATCTCTGTTGCTCTTCACGCTGCTTTTTTCCTTGTTGTGTTTGCTGTACAGCCGTGTTTGTGCATCTGCAGAGACGGGGGTGGACAGATGCGTGATGAGAGGTGGGGAGGATTCCATGCTCAGTCTGATGAATGCCCCCCATTGTCCGAGCTGCGACTCCGCTTTTAACGGGTGTCCATTAAGGCTTCTTAATTAATTTTAATTGCAACTTCACCTTTGATTCTCTGCCAAAGATTGTCATTTGAATGATTTAACCCCAAGTGGATCTGTCAACACTGAGCACAAGAGACCGTGTGCACATTTCCAGATCTACTACTGTTCATTAAATGATAATAATCATTATATCACAATGTAATTATATTCACATTATAACTAGCTATAATCTTTCAGGCAAAGTGAAAAAAATTTATATTATAACCTCTTATAATCATCCTAGGCTGTGCAGCCACCTTTACTTTAGCACTGCTTATAATCTTCAAAGCACAGTGTGCTAATATTCATGTTACAACTGTTTAAACCATCCAAGCTGTGTGCATTTGCAGTCATTATATAACTGCTTATAGCCACCCACTCCCCGTATAACAGCTTAAAATCACCAAAAACCTGAGTATATATATATATATGTGTGTGTGTCTGTGTGTGTGTGTAGATGGATGTACAGTATGTGTGTAAATCTGTATACATGGGAACACGTGTATTATAAAGGATGAATAAGACACTGTATAGGGTGAGATGTCATTGTAGTCAGGAATAGTCAGATCAGACAATGAGCAGTGACTGAAAACAAAGCTAGTGTGTAGACACCCCATAGATTACAATGGAAAGATGTCCTGGGGAGTGTGCTGCCACCCGCAGGCCAAAGAAAGCAATGTGTGCTTGGAGTCCTGAAGTATCTACTAAATCCTGTTGGATTAGATAACAAGTATCAGGCATTGGAAATACAAAATGATACTTTAGAATTTCTGACAATTTCAAATAATTGGAACACTTTGTAACAAATTTTAAAATATAATGTCACTGTATTTTTTGCTAAAATCATAGCATCCTGCCAGCATATTATAAAGGGCGGATCCATTTAAACTTAGTGCAGGCAGGATGTTAGACAACTAAAAGAGACAGACCTGCATTCTGCGCAGACAGCTAAATAGGAAGGTTTGGGTTCTTTGGGAAATTGGTATGTCTGTGTTTACGTTGCCTTTGTATAGATAATTACACAGAAAATGCATCAAGAAACAGTATGCGGGGTTTATGGATCTGTACCCATGATCGGAAGGTTCAGATTCTGTGGTTGTTTTCAATGTCGGCACCTTAAACCAGATCATTAATTCTATTTGCTCCAGAGACCAGCTGACTGTTTTCTCAAATGTATGTTGCTTTGGACAAAAGTATCTGCTAAATAAATAAATGACACTAGTGTATATATTCTACTACTGACAAAAAAATAATTGTCCTTTTTGTGTTCTTATATAAGCTAGTCAATCCTGTCTTTAATTTATTTATATTATATATAGACGCTCCTCTACTTACAAACGATAGGACCTGTACGTTCCGAACGGCCGTTCGCAACTTGAAATGCTCGTAAGTCGTTATTCAACATAATTTTCAGGGAATACGCAAGTACTAAAAACTAGGATGCCGGGAGTACACACACTACGCAGCTGCGCGGCGGGAATCGCGGCCAGAACTCGTACTAGGCGGAACTGGAGCGCAGGAATAAAAGTTGATGTTGCGGACAAGAAACGGGAACCCAAGGAACACAACTTGGTCTTACAGTCTTCTTCGTTCGTATGTCTGTAAGTTGAACGTTCGTAAGTAGAGGAACGTGTGTGTGTGTATAAATAAAGCATCTCCCTTTGAGTGTATCCTAAGATCAAACAAAATCCAAGTCCCCTGTGTCTTCACTGTTCTTCTAAATGGCTGGTGGCTGCTGGGAGTTTTATGAATGGGGAGACGACAGGACTGGCCCACAGCTGGGAGGGTGGGGCAGTTTGATCGAGGAGGTAGGTCTTTGAGCGGCAGCTGAAAGCAGAAAAGAAAGTTACTGCAATGCCCCTTGTGACTGCTAGGGGGTGCTGTATCTGAGATTCCTGTTCTACAAATACTATGTTTTCTTACGATAATACAGGAATGTTTCACAGTGGGTCAAATAACGAACCAAGGGGTTGTTTGTTAAAAGAATCATGGAGAAACTAGTCATAGCAACATTGTTGCGTTCACATTTACCATTACTGACAGGATCTTTTAAAACTGTAATGTTTGAACTTTTGCTGTTTAAGACATTTATATGAAAAAACAACTCTATAACAAAAGGGAGCGCGGAGTTTCTTCTTAAATGCATCCATCTGTTGTTTTTTTAGTACCCCAAATTGGACCAATTGTCATGAACAACAGACGGCTCGCCTCGAAATTCCCAAAATAAACGAATGAAGCAGAATGGTCCGGTGACTCCGCCATGTTGGACTTTAATGTGATCCTCGTAAAAATGTGTCTGGATTTCATTCTCATTCTCGATCTACACAGTGCCAGGATTAATTAAGGACGAGCCTTGAAACAAGAGCCCTTCAAAATAAATCAAACCGGTTTTTTGTCCCTCTCGTAGCACAACAACAATCAAAGGTTTAGGAACCGTTTAATGAGTTGATTCATGTACAACTCAAAAAACAAATTATTATGTTGATGTGCACCGTTTCTTCTCTTTCAAGTACAAAAAGCTGTTTCCCCTTTAGTGTATTCTGTTTATTGATAAGTACTGTCCATCAGTTGTGCTTTATTTCAATTTACTTTACATGGGCTGTGATGTACTTTTGGTTCAGATAGTCGAACATTTGTTTTTGGCTTTTTTTTAGTGTGCAGCCTCATTTTTAAAATGTCTTTGGCAAACTCTGGTTTCTGAATGCGTAAGATTGACTTCGCCCACCATTCAGCTGCTCATATGAAGCTGTAGAGCGTCTCTTTTTAAAGATGCTCCGTAAAATGAACACCTGTATTTTTACACAAGATGTCCTTTGTCATGACGTTCCTGGCAAATTTATAGTTCGGTATATGGCCCACACGTGAGAACACCTTTTTGTCCAGTCGTAGCCTGTACTCCCCTTCCAAACTTTGCTGCGAATTGGCCGTGTTTTCCCCATTCAATATAATATAATATAATATAATATAATATAATATAATATAATATAATAATTAATGATGTGTATGTTTGTTAGATTTAAATATTCAGAAATTCCTATTTTTGTGCAGTTTTACTCCTGCGTAGGAAGTGGTGACTTATGTTTTTTTTTCATTCCCAAGTTCCCGGGATGGGCGACAGATTTTTCGTCAAAAATATTTGAGTACCCTCAGGTCCATGGAGTGATTTATTACTCACTAGGACATCTGCAAAGAGCCTTTTAACCTCTTTTCCCTCTCTGGGTTCTGTTTCTGAAGCTCCTCCTTCTCCCCTAGCGGTCAGCACCTTCACGACTCCCCCCGCCCCAAAGTGGGGCCTGAAGAGAAGACTCTCTTTAAGGTAAATACAGTTCCTGAGTTGGAAAGCCTGTGCTAAAAATTCCTTCCACTGTCTCCTCCATTCTGCATGCTCTTTTCATTCATATCGTCTGGGTTCCAGAAAAGCCGTGCCTTTTCCGCAGTGTGCTCCTCGAGACTCCCTCCAGTTGCACCTATCAATCTGTGGGACGCTTTGTCCTCATCTATTTTGGCGGCCGGCCAGCTGATGAAAAGACGGCTGGCAGTACGTTTTCAAAAATTCCTGCTCATCGCTTACACGGTTTATGTTCCAATTTTGCCATTATTGTATTGGGGCTTTGGCTAGAACTCAAACCGCAAACAACAGCGGAGAAAAAAAGCAGGTGAGAACTCGCGTGATACTCAGGTGTGAGGTGATGGCTCAGTTCAGATATTTCTGTGTCCACTCTGTTCTGGACCCTTTTGTACCAAAGTGGGAATGGTTAAGTTCCGTATTATTAAAAATGTAGTTAGTTATTTTATGCCAAAAACTCTTCTCCTCTTATGGATACAATAATTTCCCAATGGGTAGCTACTAAATCATTCATGCATAAAAATGCATGAAAATGTGCGTATAGATTTTATGTAGCGTTACAGCCCCCCATGTAGTTGACTGAAAAAACGAAGCGGTTGCTCCATTAAATATCAAGTGCTGTTAACAGACCTACACATTGAGCTAGCTTTCCCTTAGTAACGTGCTGCTCAGAACTGAACGTGCTCCATTGTCCTGGACCTTTCGGAAATGATTGCTGTAAAGAAAAACTGCCGAGAGTGAAAATCAGACCTCTTACGACATCAGGTTAGCCATAAACGGGTAACTACCTTCAGTCATCTAAGCTGTCCTTTGCTTTAAAACAGAGTGGAGCTTGAAGAGTGAGTGTGCTTTGTCCTTATTGTTTTAGGACAACAGAAATCAAGAGATAAAGATATGCACAGCAACAGGAGACGTGTCCCACGTAATTATCAAATAATGTATGCGTGAGAATGAAACAAAAAATGGCATATTTTATGCCTGGAAAATCATGGTGACCTGAAATAGCTTCTATTGAGCCTTAGGCCACAAACAACATACCCGTTACGACAGGACTCTTTCCACGAGTGGTTAGCATGCAGAGTAACCTGTTTCTCAAATTAACTTCTTCAGTACAGTTATATCTTATTTCTTTAGCCCAAAGAAATAATCAAGTCTGTTGTAGGAAACCAATAGAGTAGCTCTACATGTGTCAACTGTCTAGATATAAAATAATATATTTATTGAGTATTTAAAAAGTATAACACTGTGTTCTGCAGCATTAATAGCAGCGGGATGGGGTTGGATCCATCCACCTCCGCATATAATTTGTTCAGCATACAGCTGCAATGGATGCCATAGAAACGGGGTTAGAGGAGTAGTGCTTCGGCGCAGTTTGTCTTATAAGTTAAACGATCAACTCCGGAGGTGAGTCCTGTAACACGTCGTTACTCAAAGGTGTATAAATACCTTAATTCAAAAACTAAAATCACCTCCCGAGTAAGTGGCTCTGGAAAGCAGCGACTAATTCAAGTGTCCTTCATTCGATCAGAGTAAATATTTATAATAAAAGAGAACAAACCCGGAAACTATTAGCATTTTCCATACAAGCTTTTCATTAGATGTAACACATTAAATCAGGTTCAGACATTTTATGGATGCATGTGAGAGACTGTGTCTGTACAATTACGCCTTTCTGTGATTCCTTCTTCGTCCAAATTGTGACTTGACACGAAAAGTGATTTAAATCAAATCTCAAACTAGTTCAGATACGATCGTTCAAGTAAAGCGAATTGGAGAGACAGACACCACAGTATCCTCTAGAGGGCAGTGCCGATGAATGCCAGCACACACTTCGAAAAATCCATGGAAGCATTAAACGTGGATTTCCTTTCGTCAGATTGGCATTTTTACATAGTTTTTATCCAAAACAACGGCGCTATATTTAGATACCGACAGACCTGTTATGTTAAAACATGGTATTTTGATGAATATCTAAATTTACAGAAAACAGACTATATAGTACAAACATATATGTGTTTAGAAATGACAAATCGTGCACGTAATTCAATACCAAAAGTGATGTCCTGAAAATACTGTTTTATTTTTAAAATAATTGTTCTGAAAACACGCTACAGTGCATGCTGTCAATGTTACAAGACATGTTTATTTTTGAACATTGTATTGAAAGCTAACAATATTATGCTTTCATTGTTGATAGTGGTTCTTGGACGATATAAAATGGATAGAAGCCATGTAGCGAGGCACGAAGATAAAATCACATAAAACAGATGACAGCCGACCACTGCAGTGTGCAGTGAGTGAGTCTCTGGCGGGGGAATGAAAAAGGGTTACTGGTGTTCAAACAAATCTCAAAAATTGTGCTTAAATGACTCCTTAAGGCAGACCTGGGCAAAATCTGGCCCGTGGGCCATATCCGCCCCGTGGAGCTATTTTTACTGGCCCACGTAATCGTTAAAATGTAAAAATAAAAAAGGAGGAAAGTTTCATGTTCAAGTCCCATGAATAATCAAAAATACAATAGCTACATCCACAGGCGCACACAAAAATGAGCGTCTCAAAAAGAAAGAAAGGAACATGTTGTATTGTAGCTTTCATTGGACCTAATCTTTAAAAAGTGGCCCCTGCTGACATGGTGGAGCTGGGATTTGGCAACTCCACATAAAATAGTCGCCCAGGCCTGCCTTAAGGTGCAGAATGAAGGCAATTCAGCAGCCTGTTACAGCTTGAAACAGCACTGAGGCCTGTGCATTCCTATATGACCCAAAGACACAGGAACATCGTCATCCCCGTGCTAGTTACCCATCTGGAATAATCTGAGCCACTATTTATGTTAAACCATTTATTTATCATACCAGAGACATGCCTATCTGCTGTTATTTCAGTCTTAATACTTTCCAACCACAATTCAGATTCTTACACAGTTTCAAGTCACTTAACTAAATCATTTTCCCAATCTATGTTTAGCAAATGTCAATGTCAGAAAATTACATCAACAATCAACAACAATAATGCTTTGGCCTTGTTGTCCAAATTATGGTTAAGTGACTGAGTTTTATTTTCAGTTGTGGTTGTTCAGAAAAGGAATCCTTAACATGTGACTTGTGTTACTGTAGCCATTTTGGTTCCATGCTCTTTTTGCCGTGACGGTTCCCCATTCAGTTCCCATGAAAATGGGAGACCCCGAACTTCTAGATGTTCTCCGTTTTTCGTCCAAGTTCTTGGGATTCTGTGTAGTGAAACTTTGGTGGGTCAGGGCTGGTGCTGCCTAATTACTAAATATTGAACCATGGAGGGGAGCACTTTTATTATATATATAGCAATATGACTGCACACACATCCTGCTTGGGGCTCCCGTGGGGCAGATGCCAAACAGATATCCCGACGCCAGCACCATAGCCCAGCTACGGAATTAAAAATCAATACAGTTGCATATCAGTAGTGAAGTTTTTTCGGAAAGGCCCCACATCAAGTCCTTATAGCAGACTCACATCTGATTCATTTATAAAAGTTAGAATAGAGGTCAACAGCATAGCAAACTGTGACGGTCATCGTGATGAAAATGCAGCGTTTACCCTGAACATGCTATTTTCCCTTTTCTTACCAGGAACACAGATGAGTCTTGGATTGTTTGTGTACAAAGTTGGCAATTCCTGATCGTAATCATACCCTCAGTACACCTAAACCTTTCATTTAATTTGAATATATCGAATTTTTAAAAATTGGGAAAATATATACATATATATACACACACACATACACATGCATATATATGTATATGTCTGTGTGTATCTGTCTGTGTATATATATATATATATATATCTTTATTCATATATGAGAGGGTAGATTGATGTAACACTTCCAGGCTGGTTTGCAGATGACCATAATCTGCCACTTCCTGTCTACTCAGCTATGTAGCACCGGGTGGCTGGGTGCCTGTGGGGTTTTGGTTCTGGTGTCTTTAATCTACTGCTTTGTATGTTGAACAGTTTTGATGTCACTTCTGTGTACACTTCTGTGTGTTCTGTGTGCACTTCTGTGTGTTCTGTGTGCACTTCTGTGTGTTCTGTGTGCACTTCTGTGTGTTCTGTGTACACTTCTGTGTGTTCTGTGTGCACTTCTGTGTGTTCTGTGTGCACTTTTGTGTCCAAAACCCAATAAAAAATTGGTTGCAAAAAAAAAAAAAAAAGCTATGTAGCACCAAATGGCTTCTTTGTACTGGCCAGTGGTGAGTAGCTGACATCAGCCCAGAGATGCAAGTGGTGACCATTATATCTTTTTCCATTCACTCTTAAAACAGAGCAAGGAAAAAGCAGAAAGAAAAACAAAACAAAAAAATAAGAATTATTGTGGAATTAAACGGCAAATAGATTGTCACTAGCAGAACTGGAAAAGGCATTAGACGTCTACTTTAGGCCAGTGTTTCTCAACCTGGTCCTTGGGGACCCCCAGGCGGACCACATTTTTGCTCCCTCCCGGCTCTTTACCAGGGACGATCCCCGCCAGACAAACGTGGTTACCGAGAAACCAGATTGAGAAATATCACTTTGGATAATGGAGCATGGAGGTGTGAAGATGTGTCTGTGTGTCAGATTAGTGGCTTTGATTGGAAACATGCCCACGGGAATTTGAGACCATGCAACCACATGCTACATTGCTAGAAAATTCCGGCCATTCTAATGAGTAGACATTCCAGCTCCCTTGACGTGATATGAATGGGCGTTCTGTTTTGGGACTGGGCCTGCTGTGAAGCTCCCTGGGTTCGCTGCAAAATGCAGACCTGTTTAATCCAGTTTTTCCTAAGTTTAGTTTTCATACTAGAAAATTGCTCGATCACTGCTTGATTTTTTCTTGGTGGAGTTGCTGTCGTCAATGTGGGACAGAAGAAATCGCTCTGGAATCTTAATGAGCCTACATTGAGTGTATCTCAGTCCAGTTTACTATAGGCAGACTCTCAATACATGCTGTGATACAGCACTCACATGACCACAGTAATTATTGCAGGTTTCATAGTAAGCCACATTGAAAGATGCTTTACTAAAACGCAAGAGCATGATATTCCCCCTAAACTTAAAATGGTCACCAAGTCATCTGATAATCAAAGATCTTCACCAGCCTGTGCTGTAGGTGTTGAGAGGAGATCGGTTCTGGCATGCACATCTAAGGATGAGAATAATCAAATTAACATTAAAAAAATCCTCCGTTTTTTTTCATGCCCATTACTGTAAACTTACGCTGTATACACCTAGCAGTACTGGCAGAGCTAATCTAACAGTAGCTGAAGCTACGTTGTCCACTTGGTCGGGGTTGGGCAGGTGGGGGGGCGGTGTTGCTCACACTATTCTATTTGCCTTCCCTCTTCAGATGGCCTGCGCATTCCTCTCTGCAGCTGGTTTCCCCTCTCAAGTCGCCTAGCACCACCGCCTCTTTAGGTGAACAGATGGACCCTTTTGTGTCCTGCTGGCACAGTACAGATTCCCTCTGCGGGCCTCTTTCTTCCTGCCTGCGCCGCGACTTGGCTGGGGGTCTGAGGAAAGCCGTGCCCGTGTGCCGTAAACAGACGGGCCCAGCGCTACAGCTTCAGAGGGAGTTTTACCGCGATGATCCAGGTAGGACTTGGGCTTACTTTGAGGAGCCATTAAGATCTTTGCAAAAAGTGCCCAGACTCTTGTAAGGCTAAAGTGATTACCTTCAGAACATTGTCTTAGTTTCCTAGGTACCTGGGGTGTCAGAACAGGAAACCAACTCCGTGTCCAGTAAAATGTTACCCGAACTGCAACAGGTTCAGTCTGAATCTTCTGTCAGCACATTCATGTAAAATATGCCACTTGGTTGCACTACACTGGGTGAACCCAAGTCTAGCTTAGCCATCTTTAGCTGTGAAATGTCCTTGTAAAAACATACCAGGAGGGATTGTATTCTCGAGACTGGACCATGCACAGAAAGTAGACAAACTTAAAATCTCTGTGTCATTCTAAGAACTTAACAACCACAAGTGGCTGCTATCTTTGGAGGAATCTTCGCCTTCCTTCCTCATCCACCCCCACCAATGCTGGGTAATAAAGAGGTGATGTGCCAGTGGTGCAGATATTGGTTTAATACACAAACCCAGTCTGTCATCTTACAATTGAATGAGTGAAGTCCGGTCATATGAGAAATAACATTCTGAGCTTAATCAGAGGGATGGAGTGCACTGTCATACTGGCAACATGGACTGCTATTCCATACACTCACATCTGTTGACCTAGAACACGAAACAGAATGAGCCAGACCACCTCTCACCCCCCTTTCTCTGACACCTGAACACCTTTGCACAAGAACTTGCATATCATGTGTTTAGTGCTTTGCAGGTAGGTGACATGGTCCATCTCCCTTCATAAGGCTCCAGAAAATGCACCTGTGGATATCTCTTACCTGCTGGAAATTCTGAGAGCTGCTTCTTGGAACAGTCTCTGTGAACTGAGATATTGTACCTCAGTTTTACTCCATCCCCAAAGATATTCCTATGTATTTGTTTTTGTTTCTAGAGCTCATGTGCAGAACGTACCAGCCCTTGAGTATGAAATTAATGTACCTAATCTTCAGAATGAAGACAAAAAAATAAACATTGTGATATGGATTCTCACTAGAACATAAAACCAAATTAAAGTAATCCTACCATGTCCTCTCTGGCTGCCTGTGAAATTCCGGCCAGATTTAAAGTACCGTTACCAAACATAAAAGACATTTGCTGGGCTTTCATATATAACAGATCACCCGAGTCCCAGTAATCCTACACATGCCTTCCACTCACAATCAGTAGGACTTCCTCCTTTGAGGGGCAAAAAACAAGCTACTCTCTGATCTGTACAAATGTAAAATGATGTGCGACAATTTGTGTAGGGATTAGAGTCTGCCTCGATGTCTTTATCTGGGATTAACACCCTGTGCCTTTAATGCATGCCACCCTCCATTGACAGTGGATTGCATTTGTGCAAAGATCCATCTAGTGTGGCAATCATCTTAGTGGCACTAAGGTTCAAAAACTTCTGCTGGGACCCATCTTTACACACACTCAGTTCTGATCCACAAAAACCCAGTTTTCTAACTTTATTACTTATGCCAGTGTGTGACCCACAATCCAGAATAGGACAAGTGGTTACAGAAAATGGATGCATGGATGGATGGATATTTCTTCTGCCTAGATAAAAATAGATCGCTCAGAAAGCTTGACAAGCACTGCTGAAATGTGAACTGAATGCCGGCAGGCTGCGTCGTAGCCTCCTCAGGATCTCTCGATTACCATCAGTGCTTCGCCCTGATCCAGTGCCATGGTGGTAAAAATCCTGGGAGTAATCAAATTCTCCTTTATAGAGAACATTTTGTTAAATGTGGAGTTCTGCTGGCCTCCAGCATGCCTGGCTCTCCTCCTGCAGCCACCAGCCCAAGCCACTCATCCAGCGCCTTGTAGTTACTGCCTTCCCTGCACAGCGGACCGTGTCTGTCACGCCTCACTTTGACAAAGGGGCCGCGGTGGTGGGAGGAGCTTCTGCTTACAATGTGAGCTGGCGGATTGCGCGCTGGACCGCTCTCTGTGTGCCCAGGCTGCTTCCTGATGGCTCTAATCTGTCATTAACATTCCACGTTACCGTTTACTTCTGCCTCCCACCCAGCATATACCCCCACCTTGTGCCCTCTATTGCTTGAGGTAGACTCCAGCCCACGCCCCCCCAACCCCCTTCCAGACCTGGCTACCTGGATAAGCAGTTAGACAATAGATGATCCAAGGTTCAAGATTCTTGGATGTTTTGGATGGATATGTTTCTTGTGTTAATGCGTGTGTGTGTGTGTGTGTGTGTGTGTGTGTGTGAGTTTGCATAGATCACATTTGGGGACCAAATTGTCCCCAAATTGTAGTAAAACCTGAAATTTCCCCACTTTTGGGGACATCTTTTGAGGTCCCCATTTGGACAACCTCAGTTTTATAAAAAATCTGTGAATGCAATCAAAAAAGTGAAAATGCCAAAAGTCTTGTATTTGGGTTGGTTACTTATGGTTAAGGTTAGGGATGGGTAGAGGTTAAGGGTGTCATGATTGGGATTAGGGTTTTTCCCATAGAAATGAATGGACGGTCCCCATTTAGATAGGTACACCAACATCTGTGTGTGTGTGTGTGTGTGTGTGTGTGTGTGTGTGTGATTTGCAGTGTGGATTACTATTGCATTATCCATTAATTATTCAGGTCACATAATAATTGCACAATAATTACATTGTTTCTATAGCTGGATAATTTTATTGTGTGGAATGCAAATAACAGGTGCCTCATTTCTATTCTTGTATTCATGCTAAAAAATAAGGATTAAGGTTAAAAAAAAAATATTGTTACAAGGGGGAAGTTCTTGAACAGGGGCATCTTCCATGTTGTATCCTTTATTTTGTGTTCTGAGGGCATCACATCACCACATCATTAACATATTTGCAAAGCCCATATTATGTTTTAAAATACTCTTGGTCCCGAGTAGCAAAATACTTGTAACATTTTGTATGATTTGGATTGGCTGTATAAGAAGCTACTTTGGATATCGACTCATAATGAGATGTCCTCTTATGGACTGTGGTCATGTCAAGCATACAGACTGGTGAGTCACTGTAGTGTCTAACTACAGGTTCACTATAAGTCACATATGTCATTTCCTTACAAGCTGGTTTAGAGCA
Source organism: Mormyrops attenuatus (assembly GCA_026777985.1). Classification (NCBI taxonomy): domain Eukaryota; kingdom Metazoa; phylum Chordata; class Actinopteri; order Osteoglossiformes; family Mormyridae; genus Mormyrops; species Mormyrops attenuatus. Next base: position 1,380,465 of record JAODKC010000088.1, read on the forward strand.
GCTGCCAAGGGCTGTTTTAAATCTGGACATGTCTGCATCTAAGGGTCATGCCAGCACTTGCTCCCTCTAGAACAGTCATTACTTACTGAGACAACCTTGAGAGAAATATTTGCCATTGCTGCCTGATCAAATTATTTTTAAATACCCACCTTTATCATGGTATTTTATGTTTTTATTGTCCTAATAATGTTTTCATACTGTATAAACTCTTAGGCTTTATAAATGAAGTGAGTTAACGTTTATTCTAATAATTCCATCAAGTTGCAAGTCTAGTTTCTTTGATGCCGTCAGCTATATATATCTCTCTATGTTGTTTATCGAATTTGAATGATGTCCCGCTAATATGGATGAAAACCTTGCATTGAATATTATCTTTCACTGGCTGGGTCATAAAAATGATTAAGTGGGTAAGTAAATATAAGTAAACATGTAAATATCATGCATGATCGTTATGATACGCAGATGAAATCGAAGCCCAAATTGAATAATTATTCCTTAGTCTCTGGGCCACATCGAATTCATTGCTTGCCTGGTCATCTGATGTAGATTTACACGTGTTACCCCTTCAAGCAAATATACAACATTTAACATGAAATTTACCCAGTAAAACAGTGTAACCCACGTACTCACAGACTATCGTTTTTAACCTACGCTTATTGTTTGTTTAAAATCAGATTGATTTGATGAACTATTAGCAAACATGCGCATATACATGTATGTATACAGTATGTGCATGTTGGTATATATGCATGTATTTATGAATCCATGTACTGTATGTATATGCGTAGATGGACCAGTCTAGTTTGCGAAATTAAATTTAATTTATACTTTTATTAAATGAAAGGGGAGTCTGAAATGTATCAAATGCGTTACTTGTTTGGAGTAAGTATCCGTGCATGCATGAAACCGTTTTAACAGGAAGAAATTATTTAGCCTAAAATACGCGTACACACCACTGATTACCGAAGAGTAGGGAAGTTCTCGCACCATTTATAACCGTCTCATACAAATATGTTTGCCTATAATTAGTTATTCAATTTCTTTGAACAGTATGCAGATTATTATTGCAAAAAGTTGATTTTTCGTTAAACTATTATTTTTATGTTCCAGTTATACTAATAACGCCGTAAAATGTCTTTAAAAATAAATTTAGTACCTTAGTAGCTCAATAACAGCTTAATTGCTAGTTTTGTTTTGTCTATTCCAGTTCTATACACGATCTTATTATATTGACAGTGTGCTGTTTTTGTTCTATTTCTTACTGAGAAAAAAATATTTCCCAAGCGTTACAGCTCCCTGGAACCAACTGCAAAATTTAATCTGGAACCGAGGGTGGATTTGGGTTAATAGTCGTCTTAATAGTATAGTTCTTAAACTTTACAGTACAATTTAATATTAAGCCAAGATAATGCTGCGGACTGTAAAATGACAACAAATCCAAATAAAATCAGATTTTTTTTTTCCAAACTGATTTTAAAAACGGTATGCACTTATACGGCGTCTCAAATAGGTGTCTCAAATATGCGAACAGGTAAGCATGTTTTTTTCAAGGGTTCAAACATCTATATTCCCGCTTTCCATGTATAAGTTGACATCGTTAACCATGATGCTGTCTCTTGTTCGGTTTTTGAATGAATTGTTCTTCTATAAAGGCTGTTGATGGCACAGTGCTTCAACACGGTGTGCTAAGTATGCCTTACAGCTCAAACGTCGGGTTTCAAATTCTGCCTCTGTTCTAAGTATGTGTGGAGTTGGTTCTGCTTCTGCTGTGCAGGTTTCTCCCTGCAATCCAAAAATATGAATTTAAGCTGACTGGTTCGTAAATTATCCGCGGTGTATGCGACCTACCATGGACTGTTATTCCCTCCGTGGTGTACCTCAGCCGAATGACCCATGTTCCCTGAGATAAGCTGAAGGATGTTCTTAGCGTCATAAACAGGAAGATTAAATCATTTCAGTCGGGAATGACTATGATGTGAAACCTGTCTAATCTGACTTCTATGCTATATACGTGGTAAACTTGTAAAAAGACCTATTGTCTGCATCCGCTCCAAAAACGCGAGGAAACTTAGCTCCGATAGGCAAGAAGGTCTTTTCCCGAGTGCACCTTGTTTGCTCAGAAGTACAACCTTGAACTTGACACTGGTACATATTATACAAGTACTTTTCCACGGTTCTGCTTCTGCACAATTTTACCGGTGTGTGCTGGCACTATACAAACAGAATACACGCGTGGAAACGTCTGTTTTAAAATACATTTTCGTTTATATGTACTGTTCGTTATTAAATTATATTATTATTATTAGTAGTAGTAGTAGTAGTAGTATAGTATATATAGTAATAGTATACAAGTAATGGAAGTTCCTCTGCCATTGTCAGCGCAGGTTCGTATAGTATATATATAACAACTGAGAATCTTTCCATATATATACGAATGTTAAATTTCTAATAGACATTTCCTTATATAGCTTATTGAATACCAGAGAAGTTATTCATCCAGTTCACATTTACAAATTTCCAGAGGGAAATGTTTCATTAAATATTAAGATCCAGGTGGTCAGGTGGTGAAAGTCCTGGAATTCATTAAATCGGAACAAGTCGGATGACAAACAGAGTTTCCTGAGACTGTTCTTGAAGCCAGTGTTTCCTTGGCTTTTCTCCTTGGTCGAGTTCTAGACTTGGCCCGTTTACCTGCCTGAATGCGGACACAGACAACACGACGACAGTGTCATTACCGCTAACACCACGACAGTGTCATTACCGCTACGCGGAATCTGCTCCACTTTGAAGTAAGATTACTTTAGACATGACAGTTTGTTTTATAATGCAGGTAGTTACGGTCTTCGTTTATTCTGCTGTTCTGGTTTACTTATTAAATCATTCTACACATTTCTAACTGACGGAATATGCGAAATGTAAACCGTTAATCTAATATTTTGATTTTTGAAGCTGGAATTTCTGTCGAATTAATCAAATTTAATCACAATAACAACAAAAAAAAATCGCATTGCTTGCTATTATTTTTGTATAAGAGTCGTAACTAAATTTGCATTTATGACATTGATGTTTATGATTGGGATTTGGGAAAGTATTTCTGCTTTTATTATTTTCACCCCTGGAGTTTATGATTTGGCTTGGACTTGAAAAAGCAAGGTGCTGGATTTTAATCGATAATGAGTAAGGTTGTTAAGGCTAACGTCAGGGCTGAAAAAGTCGAAACTCCAGAAACTTTGTTACTGCACGATATATTCATTCACAAAAATTCAGTCGCAAAATTATATACAAAATACGCAGACAACTTCAGTGGGTGAATATTTTCTGTTGTATGCTCCTGTCGGTATTTTATTTTTTAAAAAAAGCCACACAGCACCAACTGCTAACACAAACATCATTTTCAGTATAAGAGGAAGTTGCAGTTAAATTCTTTAACTTCTGAACCTGGCTATTGATACATCTACTCCCAAAATAATTCACATTACGACAAAAATAGTGTGAAAATAGAGTGAAAACTAAATTCTGTGTAAAGTCGTTTTCCATTCTGCTTGTATTTTTAAGATTCGGTGCATTGGGTAAGTATACCCATGGCTAACAAATCAGGCTATCCCAATGCATGTGCTGTTTTTCCTGGATATCGGGATACTCTCATTATGCTCAGTATATTGTGGTTTATGAAGAATGACGAACATAGGTGGGCACGCTTTGATTCATGGGTTTGTTTCCATTGTTTCTCACTAGAAGTGCGAGAATTCAAATTCAAGCACATGCCAGAGCTGTTTCATTGTGGAGCATCTTTCTCATGAGATGATAACATTTTTTGGTGTGAAACTGTAAGGGATTTAGTTTTGATTTATTCATGTATTTGTCTATTTATTTATTTATTTAGCTGCTTATTTATATATGTAGTTGCTTGTTTATTTATTTAGTTGCTTGTTCATTTATTTTCTCCACTGCATACGGTTCATGTTTGAATGTTTGTAGATTTTGAACATCTTCACAGTAACAAACATTAACAAAGGCTAACTGACTTTCACCATCAGATGCCACATTGTTGAGCAGTTTTCTAAGATTAAACAGCAATAAAAAGGTAATTTTGGTATATGTTTTGAAAAATATATCTTTAATAGTAATACAATAACACCAAGCATAACGACATTCAAGATCGTGACTATTTTTGTAACTAAAAAAATCTATCAAAACAATGTTATTATTTATGTACAGAGAAAATAGTTTTAGTGTTTTTGTTTTCTGTTTGTGGACTTTTCTTTCATTTCAAAGCACAAATCTCTCAATGGACCTAAAGATTAAAACCTGTCCTCTGGAGTGCTTGTTTGTGGTCAGTCAAACATTTCTAAGCTCATTTTGATGCCTGTTTGGGATCATTGTCTTGCTGGAAGGTCCGTTTGTGGACACGCTCCGGCCACTTGGCAGAGAGAACATGCTACTTACTGAAATTCATGATTGTGTTCTTCTGAAGAAGAGTCCCAGGACACGCCATGCATCTGTAAATGAATGGCCACACTTCATGGAAGGCAGAGGCTTCATTTCGACCCTTTACATATAAGGCTCCCACAGACCCTTTGCATTTAAGGTTACTCCAGATCCATTATATGAAACTTTCCTCTAGACCAATTACATGCACAGTTCCTTTAGACCCTTTGTGGGATTCTCAGGATTCTGTAAATCTATATTTTGCAATACACAATAGACCGGCACACTTTTGTAAACGACCCTCATGAACTGGTCTTCATAGTTATTTTCTCAGACATACTTATGATAGATCGGCTCCTGTATAGTCGAAATTCAAGATAAACCAGAATCAGCAATATGCATTAATGGTGCTCATGTCGAGCGAACGTGTACCTGCTCTACGTGTTACAACAAATTCTACCAGTATCGTAACTTTAACTTGTGCCTTACTGGCATTCGGTGTTAAGAAACTTAGGTGCAATGCGGCATAGTTGCTTTGGACACTGTTTCGACCCCTTTGCTAAAACATGCTGTTTATTTGTGTGTGTGTGTGTGTGTGTGTGTTTCTGTGTGTTTGTGTGTGTGTGTATATATTAAAAACTATGCGAATATCTCAATTTATTTAAAATTTAAAAGTTCACAGGATACAATTGTATGTCGATTAAAAAAAGTATATCAGGTGCCATACTTTACAATTACAACAATGAACACTACTAAAGTCTTTTTGATTTCAATCAAAGGTTTTACTCGTTCTTCTCCGTGAAAATAAATCTATAAAACGCCGAGAGACTACAAAATAATACTGATGCAAATAATATACCGTATTTATAAACACGAACAACCTACGGTGGAAAAAAAGAATCAGTTCTCAGATACATCTCGAGATGTGTTGCATTTTGCTAGTCCTTCAACTAAAATATTCGGCCAGTTGATTTAGGATTTATACTGTAAAAGTAAACATATCGTTGTTTATATCAGATTATCATGCGATTGGATATTAGATTGGAGGTGTTCGTAGTTTTGAAAATTGCTGCGAAATGCATGGACTGGAATTTGGGCAACGAAGTGGGAAGTCTTTTCAAGCGTTTTCGGTGTTTTAATTTTAAAGTGAAACCAAACAGTTTTAAAAAGTTAATGTTTGGGGAAGCTAAACCAAGTAAAACATGGCAGTATACCAGAATCCCACCGAAAGACGCACTTTCATGGTAAAAGGTCAAAGGTTAACAAAGAAATCTTGCTTAGCAAAAACGAGAACGGAAAACCGTCCATTAGAAATGTGCTGTTTTTAGGCGCCTATTTTGTTTTTAAGGTTTTCAGCCTCAGAGATTCTTTGTCAGAAAAAAAATACGTATTTTTATATTCAGTAATTTAAGGCAAAGACCCGACGACGGACGTGGCAATTAAAAGGGTCTGGCGACTTTTGTTTGCTGTCTCGGCAGTGCCACGGACCTCCCTTTTAACTTGAACTTGGACTTCCGACGCGACTGGTCTGTACCCGAGGAGGTATTTTAACTGCTACACACCAAGCCTTAGTCTGCACGGACAGGAGTGAATTTACTTTTAAGAAATGTGTTATATATGGGCCTAATCATTTTTTTCTGCAACAGTGTAACTTAAATTGTGTAAATTACTTTGTCTTGTGGGTAGGGTGTGTGAATTTGCATTGTAACAAGGTTACCTCTGCTTAGCATGGTTTGCCCCTGACTAGTGTGGATTCATATTCGGATTTCATGACTTAAAAATGATTAAAATCGATAATGTTGTAAATGACTATTTCGTATTTATTCAGAAAACAAGTCTTTTATTATTTTCCCTAGTGTATGTTTCCCAGTTATTTCCTATAATATGGTTTGTTGCATGTATTTTCTTAATGTAAAGCTTGCAATTTATTCAAATTTGAAGGTCCGGCAAAAGAATTTGGAATGAAAATTTAGTTTTAATTGATGGGTTCTTTGAAAGAAAGTTTGTTGTTCTCTCATTTCTGCTTTAAGAAACCGTTTGATTTTGCTTTAGAAATGAAGGCCGTTCGCTTCAGAACGTGTATCTCTTTGAATATACCTATACCCGGAGACCTTCATGTTTTGCTACTACGCTACGTTTTACCAACATTGCTAATAACAATAAAGAACACCGAGAAAGCTATTAACTGCAAAAGAATTTCAGTGTCAAATAATTTTATTATTATGCGAGTGATTATGTGTGGGGTTTACTTTAACAATATGCAGCGTTCCTTGGATATTAAAACTGCAACTCTTTATGCTGTAAAATGTATGCGTTGGCACCTGGACAATATCCACAAATAACGACATACACATTGATCGCAATTGCAGTTTTGCTTTGGACACATTTGGACACACACTATGACGTCAACAATTATTGTAGATGCAAAATAGAAACGTCATCATGCTTTGTCTGAGAAAATCCACATTTCCCTTGTTCTAAAGAGTTTCAATGTATTACAGTGAAGCTCCTTAGTGAAAGCATTTTAACATAAAATAACGGGTATGTGTACCGCAGCCATCACCAGGAAAAGAAAGCTGAATTTAGATAGATAGATAGATAGATAGATTTTAGAAATTTTCTATACTTCCCTATCCTTAAAGAGCTTAACAGCCTAGTGAAACGGTGAATTACCATGACTACTGGAAAATAATAATGTCATGTACGCTGAAATATATGAGGTAATACGTATGGTTCCTTACTTAATCTACATGCATGCATGTGTCCTTCGGAAAGAACCGACACATTTTAATTAAAGGCAAGTATGGTCTGTGGCATTCCTTTGTTATCACTGATATTACATCCATTATACTTAATTAATAATATTTTTTTCGCAGCCTTTTAAATACATTGCGTCAATGTATATTTACTAAAATAAGACAATACAAAAATATTGATACGGTTACTAAGGTGCAATTACAGATGGAATGTTGCGCCGGAGACGCGTCACATGACCGGCGATATGCAGAAGCACTTTCTGATAGAGAACCTTTTGCAACACTTTTTAACCCCTGTGTGATTCTCTATGGGATACTGTGCAAATTCATGTTATTAAAGATATGTTACCGAAATACTTAAGAGAAATTATTTAAATTATTTAAATAGGGCCTACCGTGTTTCCAAGCATACCATGCGCATTGCCTTGTGGGAAACAAAGTCTCTGCGTAAGAAATCAACCAGTGTGTTAATTGTTTTAATAAAGTTTCCGTTTAGCATTTAGTGATTGTACAGGATTTTCAGCACATACTACAAAAATCCTTCACGTTCATTTTGGTTGTTACAGAAAAACTTTAATACATGTATCACGAAACGAAGTATCACATATCTTAAACGTTTAAACCGTTTTTTCGCAGTTTGATGTATCTGCAAATAAAGAAATACATTATATCAATTTAAAAGCACCTATTATAAATGGGAAATTGTTACAAGAATACTCTAAAACTGACATATCAGTATAAAATGAAAGTCAATTAAATGCCATGCTGTTGTGTGATTGCTGTTCTTCTAATTGGTTGCATGTGTCGTCAGCCATGTTGGCTCTATTACCGAAATGTCTGATTTGGGCTGCATGGTGTGCTGAATGGAAATGCAGCAGATTGGCTCCAGAGAAACATTTTAAACGTGGAATCTGGTGCCACTGGTCACATGAGCTCGTGGTTAAACTAGAGTAAATGACACGGACAGCAACCTCAACTATGTAGGCCTACCCATGGAAAACAGGTCTTCTCCACCATCCAGATTTTTTTGGAGAGACGGCGCATGTACACGTTGTTAAGACTCCAGAAGGGGTCAGTTACTACATACATTACAGGCTTCATTATGTTTTCCTATGTTTTGCTGCAGAAATTCAATGAACATTTTACCTTGTGAAGAATCACTTTGTGTTCTGGTGGTGATGCTCCTTAACGTTTTTTTTTGCTTTTTTGTGCATTTTTTTGTGCATTCAGACACGTCACAAAAAATCACTGACTGCGTTCCAGCTGCACTTATTATTGCAATGACCTGTAAGCCACTTTGGGCGAATCTGTCTGCTAAATCAATAAATATAAATGTATTTTAATTATTACTCCGTCTCCATGGCCTTCGATAGATGGAACTGACCCGCGAGGTATCCACGATTATGTTAAAATTCAACTGACAGGAAGTCACAAGTCCAAAACAACTTGTCACTCAGCATGTACGTAAATTAAACAGCTAACACAGAGCACCGAAACACACTCACACACACGCACACACACACACACACACACACACACCAAAAGCTCTGTGTGTGTGCCTTGAAACTTCTGAACTGTATTCCCGGATTGAAAATAATACGCATATTTTTAACAAATAGATTTAAACATTAATATTAAACGTCGCAAAACTTATAAAAAATACGAGGAGGAAGCCACATGAGTTTTGCGAACACATTTTGTAAGAAGTTGCCCACTTATACATATACGTGCATTTATTATACTTATATATAATATTCTTATATTGTTCTATATGACTTTGATTTAATTGGTTTATGTGTTCAGTTCGATAGAAATGGTTCGAATTTTAAGATAGTTACTCATTAATAACCGATAGGTTAGTGCCAGCAAGCCTCTGGTGTAGTAGGTAGCTAATATGTCGCAATTCTTGTGTTTGCTTTGTATGTTATATACTTATATGCAATGTATATTTAGAAGCGTCAGCGAATCAATTTTATTAATCCTTTGCTTTGTAAAATTCACCTATTGAAACTAAGTATTGTTATGTGAATCGGGGGCACGTTTGAAGATTTGTGATACGTTCCTTAATTAGTTTAATGACCAATAACTGGTACAGTTGACAGGACATTTTTGGTGCGTATTCATAATTAACTAACCAGAAGGTACGTCTTCACGCTTGGTACTGTGTCCCTGTCGTTTACGTGCTATATGGTTGTATTATTTTAATGATTGCTTGTTCCGCAGAGATATCTTATGTATAATGAATTCTTTTGCTTACAAATCATGCAAACGATTCATCCGTGTTTTTTTTCCTTGTAAACATAAAATTATGATTTATCAAGACACTGGAAATGATTGCTCGATTGACTGAAAAAAATCATAATCAAAGAACAATCGTATCCGTCTTATTTGATTACCGGCTGGACTGCTCTGCACTTTGGTGTTACACATTCGAATGTGATACTGCCTGAGGAATGAGATGGGAAATACTTATTTAAAGTACTTCTAAGGCAGGCCTGAGTCATCAGCTTACAATCGTCAAGATTTAAACTTTGAAATTACTACTTTGACGTGGAAATGTTAAATTATGATTGCAAATTACCAACCTACTACATGTTCTAAATTGCATCGTCGACCATACGAGATGGAACATTGAAAACAGACATTAGCCAGAGAAACATGATTTCGCAATATAGTTTTCGGATGTCTTTTTCTAAACGAAAGGTCAGTATTTTGTCATCATCCTCACCATTATCCTCACCGACATCATCATCATCATCATCATCATCATTATCATCATCATCATCATCATAAATAACAACAGCAGCAACAACAACAATGACTATTATTATTATTATTATTATTATTATTATTATTATTAGGGGCCCAAGGAACGTAATTGATGGAATCGTATTGTTTTTATTGCTGTTGTTGCTGTTGTTGTTCTTGTTGTTCTTATTTTTGTTCTTGTTGTTGTTCTTGTCGAATGATAGTCCGACAGTGTGTCACTGGTCCCCTGATTGAAAGTTTGCATTTGAACTGGACAATGCGAGTGTGAAATTCATTCTTTATGTCTAGACTCCCTGCATATCGCTGTTAGCCTACGTTTTGTATTGTTGTTATTGCTGCTGCAGTCTTAACGCTGTTCTTATAATTTTATGGTTTTGCATATCCGCAAGCAGCCGTCGGCATCCCGCCTATTTGCAGCGTCTGCAGTGAGACATGCAGCCACTAATGGTTGCTGCATTGCTAGATGTAATCTAACACGCGCACGTGAACCCACACCGGATAAGTTAAACATTACACAGAATATTCCCTTCATCGCTCGTTTAACAAATCTGCTCATTTACATTAGTTAGATTCACCGTGTAATGTGCATAGAATAAGAAACTAACCGAGGATGTATCAGAGCAGGTTGTGTATGGGAATAATAGTTAGTTGTGCATAGGCTTAAGTTGTCTGATTATTTTTAGACTGAATTTGCACTATGTGGAGTTACACATGCGACACTAGCCAAGGCTCGGCGGAGGTTAAACGCGGAGCTGTCAGTCACCCTTCGTGATGCCAGCGCAGCCTTTAGTGTAACTGAAAAGCAAATCACGTATAGCTACCGAAGTAACTAAAAATTGAATGTACTAAAACTTTTCAGTATAAGTTATAATACTCGGTGGTCATTTAAATTTCAAAGGAAAGCAGTGAAGGTTTTTATGTCAAACAAACAGGCAACAATAAGCACTCAAGTGAACATAATTAAGATTTCAGAATTGTTAAATTGGTCTTTGATCATGATATTGATTACTAGGCGTTTTGACTGCGTTCGTGTAATACGGGTTCTGTCTCCAAATAAACCAAAACAAAACACGATACACATATGTGCAATACATGAGCAATCGACAAACATGGGCACTACTGAATAAGAGTGTGAATGTAAATTATTTTAATCGGATAAGAAGCACTTTGTATAAGCGGAGACATTTATTATTTAATTAATTTTGTGTTTCGGTGGGTGTCTTGATATTCAGTCTTAGGTTAATTTGTTTTGCGTGTCCTGTGTGTCTAGCCATTAACACCACGACGATATATTTGTCAAGAGAGATATAGAGCTTTAAGGAGGTAAAAAGGGAGACGGGAATTGCTCTCGAAGATTCTTGCCAATAATAATCTGCTAGCTGTATTTCTTTAATGGAATTTTTAAGGAAAATGCAATGCTGCCGATAAGACACCACATGGGCTATATATGTAATCTTGATTAAGACGCGAAATAGTATCCGGATTCAACAACAAATATGCTACAGTGTCGATAGTATGTGCAGACCACACACTGCAGAGAATTAGGTTTTTGATGTTTTTGTATAAAAAACGGAAAATCTGTCTGGGTTCAAGTTCTTGATTAATAACTAATTAAGTTATTATTATCCTCAAAGTTTTATCAACACACAACAAAGCACTTGAATATATCTGAACTTGCTTCGAAATTTTTGAATATTCTTGTTCAATATTCGGTAATAATAAGTAATATATAGCATTCTGCATCTAATACACCTCACATTTTAATAGCGAAAACTAGTGACAAATTTACAAAATCGCCTCAGTATGCTAAAATATTATGAATTCTCGCAGTTCATCAGTATTCTGCAAGAACAATATACATAATTAAGGTTGTACGGTGGTATCTTCCTTCACATCCAGTTCAAAGAAAGAATACTTGATTACCAGCACTGAACGGTTCGCCCTAATATTGTCCCGAGAAATATTATGAAGCTTCGACGTCCCATTGACAGTCTCCTAATTGCGGCACTTTGCATGTAAACTCGACAGCACGACTGTGAAGTTCATTCTTCTCTGTCTAGACTTATAACGACCCTGTTTGTCTGCGTTTTTTTACCTTGACCTTGGACTTCCTCAGATTTGAAGTTTGCAAGAACTGTCAATATTTGTCAAGTATCTGAGTCACGGACGGAGATGTTACGTTTACCTCAACATCAAAGTTGACCACGTGTGTGGGCAAATGCATGTGTAGTTTCAACTCAGCTCGATTTATGATCAGTATTATATAATACAAAGGAACAAGCTCTGCATTGTAATTAATCCTGATGCCCCTGAGATTACTTCCGGTACAAACTCTTCAAAAAATCCCTAATTGATTTTGAGAATTTGTATTGAATTCATTAAACTACAGATCTCTTAATCTCAACCAAATTGAGATTAAGAAGTAATGTCACAAAATGTTACCATTTTTTATAGTTGTGAATTATATCTGCATTATCTTCAGCAAATTTTAAGTATTAAAAAACGTCATTTGCTCAATCAAAAATGAAAATATTTATTTGCGCCAAAAGTTAGTTTAATTCTTACTTATTTGTTCTCCAGATTTTAATTTTCAGTAGTTTTACCGTTACTTAGTCAGATGTTATTTTTCGCTGACGAAATCCTAACAAAATTATGACTGACAACAACTAATGTATTTTGTATAATTAAATTCTGACACACAGCTTACAAAATTGACGTTTTTACGTTGTTTTATTAATATAGAACAATAGAACACGCGTATTCAGTTTTCAGTCTTGCGACCAATATCTTAATGTAGTGCTTTTAAAACTTTGTTATCATTAATTCTATACCCCTCTTGTAGATACATGTGTATAAATAAAATTGACTAATTATGCACGTTTGTGTGAAGGTATATAAAAAGTACATGTAAAACGAATAAAAGGTTCTCAGCAGAGATACCCAGCGTTGATAGCCGCAGCACCGTGTAACTTAAATATAACAATATAATCTTAAATAAATGAAATATATAGTATTACATTTGGATACAATTAATTTTAGATACTTGTATACTTTATGGTTATTCTTGCAGGTAGAAATTTTGGTAAAATTACCTACCAAACGAGTAATTATGTGAGTAACAATGATCTGGAAAAGAAGGAAAATAGACCAAGTTTACACAACACTGTTATTATATATTAACTTCATATTCTAACATAACTTTATATACCGAAAAAGACAACATGGGCATCGAAATATAGACACATTTCGTCTGTCCATTAAATATTGTAGCATGGGTGTACCAACCTTTCACAGGAAATTGATGTGTATTTTATGCAGTAACGTCTGTCCTGTGGTTAGTTTCATGTCATCGATATCTTGCCAGCTTCGGGAATATTTAAAATCATCTATTTAATGCTTTCAAATGATCACAGTTTTTAAAAAATAAATAAATAGTTTATAGTCACCATAACAGGATTTAGCACATTGCAAATGACCATTACTTCGAGAAAAGTTTTCCTGTATCGGCTAAACTCTATTGATCTTGTCTTCTGCATGCAGATCGCAGTGGGTATTGTCCCTATCCCTTTAAGGATTCTACGTTTCAGAATGACTCTAGCCAATGTGAACATCTGGTACACTTTAAATGGCAATCCAGGGGTAAGTGTTGGATTCTCTTTAAAGGGATGACGCAGAAACCCCACCTCCAGCGTTGAGTTATCATATCACAAGGGCCAGAGCTATGATCTTATAGATGGACGGTTCGTTTGGGTCTTCTGTTGCGCATGCGCCGTGTAAAAAATGTGCTTGGAAATTAAGTGTCTGTCTTGGAGAAGTCGAGTTTTAAAAAGCATCGACAGCTCGTGATATGACGACTTCACTGGTCCTGCATCCACGCTGGGCGGACACCTTTATGTACGTGTATGAAAAAAGCCCGAATGAAAATAATCAGAATAAAAACCAAACTATGGAGGGACTAGGTGGGAATTGCCCCGCTTCCCACTGCAGGGATCTGATCTCGCACCCAGCGCTTGGACGGCATTCTGGCAGCATTGCCCCTCACCAAGGCTCTGTGTACTCGGATATATCTTCTTCAGACACCGGGCGACAGTGTCCCGCTCCGCAAACTTCGTCCAGCGCTACGCTTGGATATGGCTACCCTTTCGGAAGCCCTTATTATGGGTGTAGGTTGTCTCATTCGCACAACGTGAACTTGCAGCAGAAGCCCTGCTCTTACCACCCGCCTGAGAAATACGCAGAGCCCAGCGGCGCGCTACCCACTGAAGAACTATCTAGCAGGGCCAAAGAATTCGCCTTTTACCCGAGTTTTGCCAGCTCCTATCAGACTGTGCCGGGTTACTTAGATATGTCAGTGGTACCCAGTATCAGTGCACACCCGGAGCCCCGGCACGAAGCATTGATACCAATGGAAGGCTACCAGCACTGGGCTCTTTCCAATGGCTGGGACGGGCAGGTGTATTGCTCCAAAGAACAAACTCAATCGACTCACCTCTGGAAGTCGCCGTTCCCAGGTATGGAAATCAATTATTTTGTTAGCGTTTATTATTGTTCATGTTAATAGGAACCTTAAACCCCCTCCCCCTTCTAGCACTATTTTCGTTTCTACGCATGCTAATAAATAGTTCTGGACGTGGTTATTTCCATATGAACAACAAATCTGCTTGATCAAATAATATAGTCTTTGCATGTTACATACGGGTTATGTTGGCGGTATTCTTGCTCTTGGGTGTTTCAATTACAAATTATTGTGTGTTGTATCGTTATTCCCGTGTTTCTCTCTTTTTCAAAATATCTATCCATCCATGTGGTAGCCTAATGACTATCTTTAAATGCACAGTGTCTACACATATGTAACAACTAAAGATTGTTGCCTGCATGAGCTAGCGTGATCCTTATTCAATCTTCTATCTGATGATAACATTTAAATAAAATTGCTTGCGTAAGAAGTGAACAGGGGTATCTACACACACTAATGAATCGCCTTGTTTCTTAATGAACTTACGTTTGAGTTCGCGACTCCCGTCTTATAAAAAACCGTCATTTGCGTTAAATAACCGGGTCTTAATAAAAATCGACAAATTAATATGCCTCACATATGTCATCTATGTTGAAACCCATGTTATATTAGCAAAACTGCTTAAAAAATTGTATTCCCTAAGAAAATTGCCGAACTTAAATATACCGATGGGACGTCTGTCAGTCACTCTTGTATTTTCCTCACAATGCACAAAGAGCAGTTCTTTCTTTCAGGCACTTGGCATTAATTGTCCTTTTTGGACAACGACACTTTTAAGTCAGTGTTCAAACAGTGCAAGTTTCCGTGAGCATTCCTGACATATTTGTCATAGAGCCTTTCACGGTTAAAGTTTTGCTGTTTAAGAGTCATATCACGAAAGGATACGTTACCTGGACGTGGAATGACATTTGTGGACCAGTTTATTAAGCTATTATTTTATATCTCTAGGCTTATATGTTTATTGAATCCGGATTTTTTTAGACGTTGTCAGGGTACGTTAACCACCCCCACGCCCCACCACCACCACCACTGCCGAATTTAACGCCCGTACCCAAGTACACACAAGCACATTCCCCTCTGATGCGTGTCACTCTCTGGCGCCCTCTCTGCCATGTAGATGTTGCGGTCTTTTAACATAATTTATTCATAGCGTTCATTTTTCAGCATTACCTATAGAACATTTATATTAAATAAAATTACAGGTTAAAACCCAGGCGGAACAAAAAACATTGTATATATTATTACGCATATAATGCATTTATGGCTCTGAATAAAAGACATTTATTGCGGTGAATAGTTCGAAGCCATAAAATATTCTCCTAGCGTTTTATATTACTATCTGCACGGTACACTAATTGTTTGTTTGTTTATAGTTAAGTCCAGAACAGATCATTTGAAAATGTTAGCTGAAATTGGTAACGCGATTAGCTGACTTTACCAGCGCATTGCTGAATTCCGTAAGATCTTATCCAAAATATCGACAAACAATAATCGAAATGATGTAAGATTCCTGTAAAATACCGCTGAATAAACTGTTCTTTAAAAGTGCACTACAGTTGTTCTGCTGTGATTTTTTTACTTGAAAACCAAAGGTTCCTAAAATGTTTACTTGTAACGTGGAATTTGTTCTCTATTTTCAGATGTGGTTCCATTACAACCAGAAGTCAGCAGTTATCGTAGAGGCCGCAAGAAACGCGTCCCATATACCAAGATTCAACTGAAGGAGCTGGAAAAAGAATATTCCGCCAGCAAATTCATCACCAAAGACAAAAGACGGCGCATCTCAGCCACAACCAACCTCTCCGAACGTCAGGTTACCATTTGGTTCCAGAATCGTCGGGTGAAAGAGAAGAAATTTGTCTGCAAATCTAAAACTAGTGCCCACATGCACCCTACCTGATCCCCCTGTCATTCTCATCAAAGCTTAAACAAATCATTTGAAAGTAAAGCAGAACAATATCCAAACATATTTCTCGTCAGACAATTACGCCTGAGAAGAACCTACCCCGCCTCGAAATCCCGTCTTGACATTTTGTTTTATTCAAAAGTCGAATTGTATCACCAATACCAACTGCCTCTTGGCTTATTATTTTTATTTTTTTTCTGTGGGAGGAAGATGTTATTTTAATCTACGCCTATATGCTGTTCTCCCTTTTCCTCGTCTTCTTGGTTGAAGAAAGACCGATTGTAAACATGATATAGTTTAAGCGGTGATACCCTCGAAGCTCCTAAAAGGCTAGAGCAGAAACTGAGGGATTATGAACTGTACTATATCTTTATTTCAGATATGCTGATAAAATGGACACTAAATGGTCTTTTGGGAATGGTTTTTCGTCCAAACTCTTTCAAACGATATTGGGATGGGGAACTTCGATCTTCCGAGAGCTTATATTTCATTGATACTTTGACTTTCTATTTTTAGTGCCTATGGTATTCGCAAGGCTGCTAATTTTGAAATGTACAGTACGATACATTTATTATTTAATTAATATTCTCTTGTCTGACTGCGATTGTAAATTCAAATGTTTTAAGAATTTCGTATTTTTAAATGAAGGATATGGTCTTTGCCTTGTAACTGGAATGTCTGTAATCAATTAAAAATATTATACCATTAATGCACAATTGTTCTCCTAGTTTCAATTATAAAGGTAGGTCTTCATGCATTCGATATGTGCACTCGCCATGTAAAAGCAATATCATCTTTTCTTTGTGCAGTATGTGAACTGTGATGTGGTGTTCGATGACAATATACTCATAGGCAACGTGTTTCATAAATAATAAATAATAAAATAAAAATATGCATAAATACGACCGTGTTGTCGCCAAGTTGTCTGTATTTCTGTATCAGTGGATACAGATAAGGTGAGATTCACGCCAGAGTATCCGAGCAGAGTACCTCTCTGAAAGGCTCTGCGTACCGCTCTTTTGGAAAACTACTGTCTTTCCAACCCGATTACCTGCTAAGAAAATTAATAATGGCTAATTTGATCTGATAGATTCTTTGTGATGTTTCCAGTCTGGCTCTATGCTGTCTGGAAAGGAAGTCGAGCCCTAACCGGGAGACGAACGTCAGGAATTTAAAATTATTTTCCATAACAAAATACTCAAACATTTTTGAGCGGTATATATATCTAGCTCACGTAAAATGTATTCGTACACATATTCAGAACTGAGTATGTGCCCTTCATAGGATATTGTGCCTATCAATGATGGCATATTTGTTACAATGTCCCCAACAAAAACATCCAGTTCGAAAGGGCCGATGTTTACCTGAAATCAATGTATATTGTTATATTAGTAAATTACAGACTGTTTGTTCAGTAAATCCATATTGTAACGTGACCGTTCAACCACAGTGCATGCGAATGATTTGATCGTATCAAGAAAGTTGCATGATTTACGCTGATATACAACGACGGCATAGTAAGGCACGCGTTCTCGTATTTATCTGTGAATATATATTATATATTTCCTAATTTCCTAGTTTTTCTATACGTGTAATTCAAATAATATTATTTATGCTGCGTGATAAGTTAGGCCTACTTTCCCGCCAAAATTAACTAAAATTAAAAAGTGAAACATAAATTAAAATATGTTTGTATTTTGTCGGTCATTAAAGCACCCTACCATAATTGTTAATGTAAAAAATGAATTTTAAAAAAAATAAAAACAGGACAACTTGATATTTTCTTTATGTTTTTTTATGTATTTTGTCTGTTTTCTCGAACGCAAACTGATCACCCATTCCAACTTCTGAAAAGTGCGTCATCAGCCTGGCCTTCCGCGTATTATCAGCCTGAATGACTATTTTTATTTAAAATACATGTATATTCCTATTAGAAACCTTTAATAGTCTTTCTTACTGATTGATAAAACTGCTGAAGAGAATACTTGTTGCCTAATCAAATTATTGTTGCAAACAGGCACTGCAGTCGGATAAGACCACAGAAATCTGCATCGTATACACAAAAAGAGTGTTTATTATCTCCTCTGCGAGCTCCTCGTTTGCTGCCGTTGTAGAGTGCATAGGCTGTTCTGCGTTACGGTGCCTGGTAAGGGGAAAAGTTGAAATGAGTTTAAGAGCACTGCGAGTTCTTGTTATACAGCAACGTCCAATGAGTCCGATGCTTGCGAATGTAAGGGGCATAGCGATATCTGTTAGGCTTTGGTATAGATGCGTTGGTGTGCGCGGTGAAGTTCCTACAAGGGCCTTGTGCAAGGAAATCAACCATAGGTAAACCGACTTCATCGTCTGTCCGCCAAGTAAGTTTCCATTGTCGTGTAAATATAATTAACGTCACCATTTTGGTGCCAGTTATTGCCATCAGCTGTAAACGTGTCTGCATCAGGTCACTGCGGTTATTTTTCTCCTTAGATTTTCCATCCATGGATACTTTCCACATTTTCAATTTTCATTTTGAATTGGGCATGAGTCTTTTGTTTAATTTTCTGGAGGTCATCATATTTGTGTCTTTTTATGCAGTGAAATTTTGTTAATAAGTTGACTATTGAAATCCAGGCATATTTAGACATTTAAAAAAGCAAAACGAGGCACAGCCTGAATGCGTTTAAGTTTAAATTTTGTATTCACAGGACAATTTTCCACATTTTAACTGGCACATCATATTTGGAAGAAAGCTATTTTTATTATTCTTTTGTTTTTTGTATTTGCACGTGTCTATTTCTGTATGTATCATTACTACTATCGATCCGCTCATCCCGGTCCAGTACATTATTATTATTATTATTATTATTATTATTATTATTATTATTATTATGCAAAACGGCCTAATTTTGAGAAACAGAGTTTTCCTACCTTCTTGACCAGTAGCCACACCATGACACCTTTAGATGGATTACACAGGCATGTAAATGTTTGTTCATATTTGGTAGTTAATATGATATATTAATATATTATTCTTGTTTATTTCAGTAAATATTATATGTGTCTTTTCTCTTTATGCAGGTTAATTTCTCTTACGTATATCGTGTTAATTGGCTTAGATGTGCTCTCGTGGTAACCAACAGAAAAAAACGGAGCGTATAACGTGATGGGTGTTTCCATCTCTTAAACTTCATAAGACATCTAAGCCTCATATTGGGAATTTCTACAAGCCGGGCTGCTGCTCAGTTTTTTATTTTAAACGATTTCATGTTTATCTTACAGATTAAAGTAACATAACATAATCTTGCTCGATTGATTGTAAAGGTCAAATTGCAAATATCATAAGAAGTTACGGAATACTTAAGCTATGTTCAGTTTAATTTTAAAAAACTTACGCATGGCTAAGAATAAAATGAAAGAAGCGTCGCCTGGCGTTAACGTGCCCTAACAAGCCCGCGTCTTATTTCTTGTTCAGCTTACCTCCTAAAATCCACACTAACAATTTTTGTGTTAACAAGGTGTGACGGGGAAACAGCTGCGCGTTCTCGGTTTTGGGGTTGCTGACGTCACGCCTTGCCTACCCTTGACCATGACTATGCAGTCACTTTGACCTTGACATCACAGCTACTTTTGCATAACTAATAGGCAATGATGTACTTCCTTGTTGGGACTATGGCGAAGACTATTATAACGCATAATTCCCCGCTGTGTGTATAAACAAGTTGCAGTTTTTCAGGTCTAGACGGCTGGAGTAATAGGACGGAACGCTATAAAATAAGAAATACACAAGAAATCCCTATGTCATCTTTAACATGACGTTATGAATGAATCCCGACACTAGTTTTTAAATTATTATTTGTTTTAGATTTAATTTTAACAGTTGCATTACTGTTTATTTTGATACGTGTAACAGGTAACGTAATGTCAAATCATTATCATATTGCAAATATAACATTTTCATTAGCCTTAAGCTTTGTGACTGATGCGCTGGGTGACATTTGCGGGTCATCAGTCAGACGTCACCCAACAGGGCCATTTTGAAAGTAAGTTACTTTTCATGCAATGTGAGTTAAGAGCAGTATGTGGACCCTTTACAATCCATTTGCTTGATATAACCGAAATGGTCAAAGTGCTGTGGATCATACATACCATTTCAATCAAATGAAACACCTGAAACAGATTAAACGAGTTTTCGACAAGTTTTCGGCTCTCAGACTGCAGTCCTTCTGATAAAGGTTGCAGCGCGGACAAGTATGAGTGTTAATGACGTTTTCGTAAAATATTATAACTGAAATTTCCCAAAGGACTCAATAATTGCGTTCAGTTTTTAGTAGATCCATATGGTTACAAGCCAAGTTGTAAGTCGAAGTCGATATCCTATAAATCGATGCTTTATGAGTTTTATTAAGTTCGTGAAAATTATTTACATTGTAACGTTTATTAAAATTTTGAATTTCTATATTTCTATGAAAAAGGTGCTATATTATACACAGCACAAAATGTGTTCCATATTATCTCGCATGTTTGTCGCGAACCACATCACGTCATTGAGATTTCATATATATTGAAATTGGATATTGTACCCGTTTATTAATTTAGCTGAATATCAATAATAGTTCTCAAAATCTATTTAGCTATAAAAGCCAATATTAAACTAAATTAAACATATTTAAAAATAAATTGATTCAGTTGATGGGCCATGGCTGAGACCAGATTTTAGAAAGCCTGAGATTTTATTCCGTAGTTGATCAATGCCTGAAATGCAGCATTTTCTCGATGAATCGGTTTAAGTTACACTACGTGATTTATTGTTCACGTTTAAAGAAAAGGTTCAGATAGGGGTAAACGAGTAGTATAATAAAACAAATAAGGAAGACCCACATTTATGGACGTAATGTAAAGTATTTTTGTTTAAAAGATATTTTATTAATCTCATTATCACATCATGACTGTGCAAAATAAGTTTAAACAAAAACGGCCATTTTAATTAACAGATGTTCTTGTGAAACGCTGTTTGTGTAATGTTATTTTAATATTACCGTTTTAACGTATGGTACGATGTTAGTACATAGAAAATAAATTTACAGAACCTTCGCGAAACACAGCATGATTTCTGAAGGAAGCCGACTGGAGTAGTCTACTATTAAATAGTATTTCGTATGTTCAAAATGGTAGCTTGTAATGAGGGTTATCGGGACCGTACATTATTACTTAACGTACCGTTATTTGTATTTTTCATTCATCCGCTCCATCGGGCATGTAGATGGATTCAGAAATCGGCCTCTTGGTTGGGATTTAGCTGAGAGCACTGCTGATGCAGATATCACTGAACATCGTATGCGGATGGCCAGAGCAAAGGAGGCAAGGAGAAGGGGGATGATAACCTCTGGTGGTTGTAAGATGGAAATATCAGGAAGTGAGACAGGCGGAGAAAAAGTCGCCTTTCTGTAGGCCTTAGAATCGAAAGTGAATTTCTATATTAAACGAAACGACTGTAATTTTAGTTCGGCCTGTAAATATTAGTAAAACATACTAGTTGTACTTTGCATAATAATTGTTGGTTCCAAAGATATTGGTATTAAGCATGCAACTAGGGTAGTAACCTATGGAACAGTCTTATAGCTCTCATCCGTTGAGTGCCTCTGAATTGGGAATCAAATCTCTGCTAAATTCATTTGTGAGTAACCGATTTATTTTCATAAATCATATTCTGCTCAAATGCAAAGTCAACTAATTTTACACTAAAAAATCGGACGGGTTAATCTCGATCCTTCTGTTCTTTCGTAACGTCACGCGCCGGATATTGTCACATAACACCCGCTGTTTTTACACCTGTGGGTGAAAGCTAACGATCTAAGAAATAAACCAATTGTTTAATTTGTACGATCATTGTTTCCAAATTACTATAATGATTAAAATGCAATTTTCAGGTAGTAATTCACGTAGTAATTCTGGGAATCGTCGAATATTTTTGTTACATTTTTGGGAGTTTTGGTTGCTTCAGTGTAGATATAGAATAATATACGTGTCTAAATAGTTATAATGTGCAAATTGAGAAATTATTTGTGCAAAGACTCAAACTTTTAATGCAGTGTTTATGTGTCAGGCCTATTACCTTTGGAAATTTAAGTCTACATTATTCTTCTAATATTATCATTTAAATATTATATGTTATTACATGAACCTTTTGGGGTTTATTATTATTATTATTATTATCATTGTTGTTTTTATTATTTTTATTGTTGTTAATATTATTATTATTGTAAATCTTAATGTAATTTTTAAGCATAGCGCCCTAATTATTATCTTTCATTGCGCATACTTTTGCATATGATGCTTAATACAGTATTACATGTGCTGTTTTTAGTTTTTAGCTTTTAGTGTGTATGTGTTTGCGCGCGCGCGTGTATATATATTTATATATATATATAGAGAGAGAGAGAGAGAGAAATGCTTTTTGTATTTGTCCTTTTTATGTCACAGAGTCTATTATCTTACTATTATCATAGCTTCAGGTTACATCTTATTTCGATAAGGTGATTCTTACACTTTCCTTCGGCACACCTTTCTACCGGGTTATCAAAATCAAATATCAATACTGTGTCTTACACCAAGGATGTTTTATTTTTGTTCATTTCCTTATGCGACATGTATCATGTAGCGCGCTCCATGTCAGGTAACTAATGTTAACTGCTGGGGTTCTTTGCTCATTTAATGAAAACTTTATATATATACAAATCACAGAAATACGCGCATGCTATATTCTTTCCGTTCTGCGGAACGGCCAGAAATGCAGTCTGGTTTTGTTAAAACTTTACTATTGATCTTGCCGATGCATGTGTTCGCACAAAATGCTAGACAAAATGGAGTGTGAATATTAAGTTTTACTTCAAGATACCATTGAAAATGGTGCTCCTCTCAGCACAACATGATAACGCGTTGAGTTTTGCATGTAGTGTTTGTTTTTCACAGGCCTGCAACTTCCTTAGATAGGATCATTCAAGATCCCTACTGCAGGACATTAACTGAAACTGAAAACTGCGAGTTGTAACTGACCCAACTAAGAAAAAAATGCATTTGTTTGTGTTATCCTTCTGTCTCGACACAACAGGAGATTCCAAGACGGTTAATTCAATAGCGTCCAGACATCAATGGACTAGACAGTGACCTTGAACTGCCAAGCGCCAATTGGTAGCGTCTTTTCTTTAAAAAAGAAAGAAAACGACTGACTGAGTCAGAGAGGGAGAACTTTCAGCACCTTTTTACAACTGCTTTTTTGCGCCTTTTGAAAAATGTGTGCATGCTCTTCCGAAGGACCGTGTGTGTCTTACGATTGGGAATTCTGTGGGCATATGCCTATGGATTTTCTTTTTTTAAAAAACATCATGTGTTTCTGGTGTGTGGAGTAAGGACTCGGAAAATTCTCAGTTATCGGTAAGGTACAAATCCAATCTGAATAATTGAACTGGTAGGAACGTATTTGCTTGCACAGGGCTACTTGCCAACCAACTCTGCAGTATAAATTTTTATTGAAATAAAAAAAGGAATGTAAAAATTTATATCGCTGTTTTCACAAGGATTTTGCTTATTTTTAGTTATACATCTGTATTTTGTTCTGTGTATAGGCCACTACTGAATTACTTCTATTTATCCCATTTCGGAACAATTTGAAGTTCCAAGTTTAAAACGCGTAAAAGTGTTGCGCCGTGTTTATGACATGCCTGTATAGACCGTAAGCCACAATCCTGAAAACCTGTCACGTTCTGTTTACTGCGCGGTCCTGGAATAAATAGTTATCTTAAAAACATATTACGTAAGAATAATATAGCTGGAAATATATTTTGCATTAATTGATTGGTGGTAAACGCTATCAGTTTGAAAGGTGAAAAGCTGTTTTGAAATGACCATATCATGTATAACTGTTTTGTGTGTTAATGAGTAACTTTGAAAAGGTGGTGTGTTCGGTTTTCCAACTTGGTTGTAACTCAGTTGTACATTAATTGAAAATTGATTTATTTACAAATATACTTCTATAACTATAGCAGTGGTTAATGCACATGTTTCGGATTGAGGATGTGATTCATTTCACAAGTATTGGGATCAGGTACTTTTTATTTCTGTAAACTTAATATGACATCATGTGACAGTCCTGGTAAATTAATCTTAATTTCATTACTAATCTGGAAAATGGGAAATTTGAAAGTCATTTAGTAAATGTAATTTCTGTATTTTGAACTGAACCTAAATGTGCCTAATGATAATGTAGTGCAATAGATGGTGACGTATTAATCGCAGAAGGATTCGTGTCGAACGAATGATCGACTCTCTAGGATAAGGTGTATGTTGTGTTTGCTCTTTAACAGTTCGTGTAAGCTGTCGTGCAACGAATTAAGTACTTGGCTAAAAATGCATGAAAACGTGCACTTTAAAGATCATAAGAAACGAAGAACGGGCAAAAGAAGATAAAAGTGTTGACCTGTGACTCCGCGGGTCGGCAGATGAGTCCGTCTACGCATTTTAGATTTTTTTCTGTTAAATTCCTTTTTGTGGCGTCTTTATTCATCAGAGACAGTTGTCATAAACCCCACATTGCGCGCACTTATTATTCCTTTGTCAGTATGGGTCAACTGCTTTGAAACGATACAACACGTTGCATTTCTTTTGCTAAAAATATTGCAATACAAAATGATACTTGCTTTTATTAAAGATAATTAAATTCTTATAAAATATTTGAGCTGTAAGTATTTTTTCATTACGTAGCACTTTTTAGTGGCGAATAATCAATTTAGAATTCGATAGAATTCTTTCAGCACCCCTCAACTGCCTCGTAAAGCACATAAAAGAATTGGGTGGAGGCTTCGTCACAAGCTTCCCGGTGTATAGTTGCCAAACTTTATGGGGCTGTCCCTTAAAGTTTTTAGTTTGAGGTGTATGAAAATTATTTGAAACGTATGCGCTTTAAATAATCTTATTAAATATCATTTTATTTTACAAAGCCAGTTTTCCCAACCTTCTGCCCCCGATACTGTAAATACGTGCCGAGTGTGAGCATCAGTCTTTTCTTAAACAAGGCTGTAAAAGGAAGCGTCACAGCTTTATGTGACATTGAACTGAAGCCTTATTTGCTCAGAAATAAAATGTTGTACAAATCAGGGTCTTATAGAAATGCGAACCTTAAAACCTTTAAACCATTAATTAAGCCATGCGCTGTTTAACTAATCATCAATAAACGGTTAAGGAGCGTTATTTAAAAAAAATAAACATTAAATGCAGATAAATAATTCAGACATACCTATGCAAAGAGGACAAAACAGGACAGCCTATCCCGTTTTTAATAAAATCTTTTATAGTATTTTAAATGCATATAAAACCTGTAATACAGAAGTTAATGTTTTGGTTTTTTTTTCTGACGTAGCCTAGTGGGTGGCACCTTCCGTACAGCAAATTGACTTAAACACGTGACCCAAATAAGACCAATCAGGGCCACCTCTAGGTTTAACTATGTTAAATGTCAGATTGCAATAAACTAGATGCTGTTGGTCAGGCCCGCTGAAATGGGCGAGCATAATCTTCTTAATCCCGGGTTTGTGGGACCGTTGGTAAACATCCACACAGGAGACACATTTTACCTGCCAAATTTCAGAGCATCGGGGGGACAGCTGGCGGGTCTGCCCTCTTTCTCCTACCCAAGAAGAGATAATGTGTGTTCTCTCCCGTGGAACCCATCGGAGCCGTGCAACGGATACTCTCAATCCTACTTAAGCGGCCCCATGTCCATTAACCCTCAGTTCAGCCGGTCTTGTGAATTACCTCGGCAAGAGGAAGGAAAATGCTATTACAGCAATATTGCCGGGCACAGAGAAACTTGCTCGGAGGGGGGCAATTTAAAGAGAGAAGACAGGGCGATGAATACATCTACGGTGTCGTCAGATAACGGACTACACAACAGCATGAGTGGTGGTGGCGTGTTTCCTAAATTTGATTACGGGACAGAGGAGGTGATCCAAGACCCGCCGTCCTGTCCGTCCCTCGAATCTGATTCCAACTCGTCTATGCTTAACGAAGGGGGCAAGACTCTCGCAAGCATCCCTCAGACCATGACATCCCCTGGTAGCCAAGCAGGCAGTGCAGCTACGGGCGGAGGTGAGTGACCCACGTTAAACAGACGACATAAATGTACAGTTTATGTATAGTGTGTGCAGTGTAAGACCCATGTCATTTTCTGTTGTTTATATGGTTATATAACATACTCTTTTATTCTGGATTGTATTTTGACTAAACGCCACTAGGGGTAGCGCGGAAAAATATCTTAGTACTCAGTCTTGGCATTCTTAGACAACACATTCCTTAGCACAGGCTTTTTCTCATGTGATTTTCATGAAATTTGAGTGTCATTCAAAAGTACTTAGCCATTTTGCCTTCTCCTCTTTATTTAAACTAATTTCAGGTTTAGGTTATGCACGATATGACAGCTTTAAGCAGCAAAAAATAGTGCGAATGTTATACTCGCTGAGGAAAGACTATGCAAAGGGATTTGACGTGATTCCCCTAGCTTAGGCAGGTATAACGCTTCAACAAATGAAAATAGCTTGGGGTGTTTGAAAGCTGACCTGCGCCGTCATGTTAATGCTAACTTTTACTGCAGCTGTAAAACTTGTCGTGTCACAGAGTTTGCTACTGATCTCTGTGACGTATATTCTGTAAACAGGGCGAAGGGGACGTTTCCCATATTCTGCCTTTTTATGCTGTTCATACATTTGCTATTGATAATGTGACTGGAAGCCACTCAAAACTATTACGTATAAAACTAATCATTTAGATCTGGTGATCTTTCACCCGAAGTATTGGACATCACGACGGTTTTCATTCAGCCATGTCTACGTATTAGGGAGGGAAATTGCTAATTTTAAAATGTAGGATCATGGTCTTTTTCAGTACTTTTTAAATAGCTGACGAATATAGCAGCCCATGTGCATAGATTCGAACTTAGACCACACAGGCCTATATATAGATACAGGTAATTGTAGGTGATTCAGAAGTGGAGAATTTGTACAAGGTTAAATACTGATCCTTTCTGATGAACTCTGAAGCCGAAGTTCGCTTGCTTACGTTGAAACGTATTCCAACCAGGTGGCCCGTGGTACCCGATGCACGCCCGGACCCGCAAGAAACGCAAACCCTACTCCAAACTACAGTTGGCCGAGCTGGAAGGTGAATTTATCCTCAACGAATTCATCACGAGGCAGCGGCGGAGAGAGCTCTCCGACCGCCTGAATCTCAGTGACCAACAGGTTAAGATCTGGTTCCAAAACCGGCGAATGAAGAAGAAAAGGTTGTTGCTTAGGGAGCAAGCCTTGTCATTTTATTAAAGACCCTTTAGGGCTATAACCACGATTCTGTTTGTTTTTCATTTTTAAGCATGTTGTAAATTCTTCAAGATACCCATCTTACTTTAGTAAACCAGCATGTACAAAATATACGACATATTTTAGATTTTAGTGTATTGTTTCAAATGATCAGATATCTACTAGTAATTATCTCAGTTATAATGTTCTCGATAAAAGTGATA
Source organism: Mormyrops attenuatus (assembly GCA_026777985.1). Taxonomy (NCBI): domain Eukaryota; kingdom Metazoa; phylum Chordata; class Actinopteri; order Osteoglossiformes; family Mormyridae; genus Mormyrops; species Mormyrops attenuatus. The sequence continues at coordinate 1,408,388 of JAODKC010000088.1, forward strand.
CTGTGTAATAATGTTTTGATAGAAAAAAACTTTTCATATGCTAGGCGATGCAAACGCCCTTGAACTGCAAGGCATTGACTGTGGACTTGACTTAAAAGGCGATACTGATGATGAAAATGTAATTGTACATTATTCCCTAACACCACCGACTTAGAGGATTTATATTATCCTTTTAATGTAGGTTGTCAGGTTTTAGAAATGACTTTCACACTTACGCAGGTATAAAATTTTTATTTTCTTCAGTGGTACTAGCGGTACTAAACCCGTGTAAATGAAAGTTATTCGTTCTGTTAAAATAGGCCTAGTAATATGAGTACAACGCTGTTATTTCAGTACAACCCCTGAAGTAATCTATTTTACCTTTTTTCAGTAGAGCAATATTAAAATCATACTATTAGCTGTCTAATTATTCACGTCATCATTTTACCTCTTTATTATAGTGCCAATAACTAGTCGTTAAGCTGACAAATGCTAGTGTGCTGAGCCCGAAAGTTAAAAATTAAGGAAAATATTTAAATGATGTTAGCCAAAAAAGCGGCATCCGAGCAATCAGCAAGTCGAAAGGCTGTGTGTCTTTCTTTCAGCTGCCTTGTATATTGATATTTAAAACTAAGTACAGGCTCAGGTGAAAACTCTGCGAATCGTTCGGTAACCATTAGTGAATCTGATATCGATTTGTGTTTTTTTCCCGGAATCAGTAGAAAATAAGGCAATTTTAACTCAGACCAGCTTTGTTTATTTGGTCTTGAAGGTTCACGGTCACGGACAGGGGATTGTCTTCCGGTGTCTCTCTGAATTTGTTTCTCTACAGCCTGTTTTCTAACACAGCTAGTCGCTAAGTGCTGATTCACACAATGTTCTGAAACTGTATATTTGCATATCTGTATATGTTTATGTGTCTGTCGGACTTCGGTGTCTGTATATTGGTGCGGGTGGGGGTGAGGGGAGGGAGATGAAGCCCATGCTGCTATTCTGTGCTAATTATACTTATATGCTTATTTGCTTCAAATGGTTGAATATTAGAAGAGAATAGATTCGGTTTTGTTCTTTTATCTCAGTGGTCACTCTTATTAAAATACATAAATCTATAAATCAATTACTGGGACAATGAAGTCAACTTGAGGGGGGAAACATTTGACCGTATTGAAGAAGCCCTTTTGCAATATATTAAAGAAAAATATTTTCTCACTTGAGCCCCGCAGGGTCGTAAATATATACAGTTTATCCGGTGATTATATTTTCATTAACAGTTACAACGCCAAATAGAAGAACCACGCTCTGCTTTTTATATATTATTCATTATTGCTTGACAAAGGTTCTCAATATCTTTATTTTGTTTCTTGAAACTGCAGTAGTAGATGCAGTGGTAGACATAGTAATCCAATATATAAAAGCTTTACGTTGTATGTTATTTCTTGGATGGGTTTGAGACGGGGAACTGTGGTGAAATTTAGGACTAAAAAGTTGGGCAGTTCATGTTTGCAAACGTTAATGGGTCCTGCTGGCGTTCCCCGTTTGATATCTCTGGTGCTGCTCGTGTGTCATACGTGTAATGTGATTCAAATAACTGTGTATCTTGTCCTAAAATAAAGAAACGTGATAATGACAATGATGATTGCTATTTTGGTTGCATATCCTGTGTAATCCATTAAATCTTTCCCACTTCTAGATTATCTAGACGGAAGTACCAATTCGTATGTACGGATTCATATCTGCGTTTGTAAAACGCTTTCTTGTATAATAATGTATCATGCGACTCAATTTGACGGAATGTATCAATATGTGTTTCTGAACATTAATAAAAATTGCAAATGTACCAATAAAACATGTATCATAATATATTTTTTTTCTAAATACGTGTATGCCAGAAACGTAATGCGCTTTGCATAGCACCTTATTTCATTAAATGACTTCCTCTTCCGAATTCAGCAAAACACCTACTGGTTTAACTCCGTGTCATAATAACAGTAAATGTCATTTTATATTCTCTGTAAATCTGGCAGTACCAGCTCTGTTTTTTACAAGACTGCTAAGAGGGTCCAGTGAAATTATATGTTTGTGCTGAAAGGCTTCTCCCACCGTTAACTTAAGATTTTACAAATCCATATGAAGATATGGGGACAAATGAAACAGGAAACCGTTCAATTTTATTTTACAGTAGGGCCCTCTATTCCCTGTAATTTGACATAATCGTTGTATACTCTTCCACTTTTTCCTTTTTATATAGTAAACTGTTGGTATAACCTTCGCAGTGTGTGAGTGCTGTTACGAGACGTATATGCAGTTATATGCTGTTGTTTCACTGAAAAGGTCAACACCACCCCTTGCCCTATGGGGTTTATAATATATATCACAATATATATCCTTTATATAGGCGTATTCAATAAATACGTATTTATACCCCATTTCAATAAAACGTTATAATCATAATTCGTCGTTGTATTCATATTTTTTGCATGGTTTAACTTGTGACACCAAATAGACCCCTTACTTTAAGTCTAATTTCACATACATTCATCAATTCCGTTTTCAATTTGATTGTTATATTTGCTGTACTGGATTTATGGCGATCAGGTTTGAATTTAACCTTACAAGTCACGCCAGGTGGTTATTACGGATTCCAAAAAATATAGCTACTAGATGATTTTGAACTTCACAAAATAATTACATGAATATTATATTATTATATATTATGTATTTTAAAATTCATCCGATTGCTTTTTTTATGTCAACTAGTGGTAAATAACTCGGGTTGCTTGGCTGTTCTTACTATTACAAACAATTAACCCAACAGGACTCTTTTAACCGCTTTCAAGCGATTCTTGCCATTAATTAATTACGTTATAAAATCGAATAATCATAGATTCGCCTCTGCGTCCGGCAGGCACTTGAAAAGTAATATTTATAACAGTCCACTTGCCAAACTGGATTGTTTTATGCGTTTCGGAACCGTTTTTAGAGCAACATTAAGGGTTGCGTCTTTTTCAGAATCGTCTTAATTATAATGTAGCTGTTGTCTGTTAGATTTATTGTAAATGTCTAATTTAGTCGATGTGAAATTTGTCGATATTTCATATAGTCCTGTTTTCGAGTTTTAAAATTAGTCTGACCCCTCAGGCACACCATTAAAGATGTTTCGCAATGTCATGGTGAGCTTTTTTCTATTGTTTTGAAAATCATCCAAATCCATCCAAACCGCTCCATATGATTTCATATTGGAAAAACCACAACCCTTTACAGCTTGGGTCCACGTACTCCTCCCCAGTGATCCAGTGCACTTTTATCTCACCCTGAATTCAAGAAATCGCCTTTTCACTATAACGCAATCATTCTCATGAAGCTGCTTGGACAAAATGCATGTGAAGCAAGAACAGTCTAGAATGAGTTTGGGCTCTTACACGTACAAAGACATTGTAGTTTAACCCGTCAGTTAACAGACATTCTTCCCGGAAACATTCACACTATAGATAATATAGAAGTACAGGCATATTTTGCATAAAATTATAGCGTTTTATGAAATGTATTGTGTATATAACCTAAATAAGTGCTTATGATGGGTATAAAAACACAGTTTCACAGTAACTGTTAGTTTTCAGTTTCACGCAAGTTACGAGTTACTAGCTGTTTCTAAACTGACTCTACTGATTAATTAATTTACGGACAAAGCTATCGTTTCAGAAGGTCTGCGAATATGACTAATTTCTCACTCAATGATGACGATTTAACTAACTTTATAGGAGAAAAACTGCCGTGTGTTTGTTGTATAATTTCCGAACGTAGACGTACGTTAACTGATAACACTGACAAAACAGTACAATGATATAAAGGTATAAAGTAAAAAAAAAAAACACAGAGATTGAACCGCTGTCAAATAATATTTTGGCAAAATGCATAAATTTAAATGTCAATTCAAAATAATCCATGCCTATCAGTTGTGCTGTTTACGCTTAAATGAGGAAAGCAGTGTCTGGTTCTTTGATTCCTTTACATTTACTGCTTAACTAAGCAGCATTTTGGGTGCCTCACAATACTACGCATAAATGAAATGAGTTGGTTGTAGCAAAAATATATATGAAAACATACTTTTCATATATACTCTATTCGGCTTCGTGTTTTCATATTGACATACTTGAGTAGCATCTTTTTAATGTGTTATTAATATCATGAGTTGTCAATTGATAAAATCCATGGCGAATCGCGTAATTGTCTACAGTACATAAACTTGACTTTTGAAAATATTGATAATTGTATCCTTAGTTCCCCTGATGGACGTTAGCGATTTGTCACCAGAACGACACGTAAAATTTTGTCACGAGCGGTAACTTGCCTATACTCTTCATTTACTGAATAGTGGAAGCAGATAAACATATACTATAATCATTGATGTTTTCCATAAGTCGTTGATGGTGCTTTGGAAACGTATATTGATTCTTTAAAAGTGATCAGTCAGTTTCAGATAATAATGCTTTTAAATCGCATAGATTTGGGGTGAGGAATATGGGAAAAATGGGGAATATGTATATTTATTATATACGTATGAAGCAAACACATAGAGGAAATATAATATAATACAATATAATAAATATAATATAATATAATATAATATAACATAATTCTCTTTAGATTTTGTACGTATGTTAAATTAGTATGTTTCCAAAGCTAGTGTCCATGAATTTTTCATTCGTTAATTTTGATTAAAAATTGTTCAGGAAAGTGACATCGTCGAGGTTTAGCCTATCCGACTGAATAAAGCATTTCTGGAAATTTCTCTTGTAGGAGTACGGTAAGATATTTTATCTGCTTATGGTCTTTATGAGGACTGTGCATTACAGTGAATAGTTAGACCTATATAATGCGATTTCTAAGATTTGAGAAATCTATATATAGCTGTATACAGCAGGCCACGTAAGTCTTACAATATAAAGCGCAGTCTATATCATATTTCTAATGCCAAACTTTTATTTTGCGTAAGAATTTTTTTCCCAGGTAAAAATTGCACGTTTTCTTGTGCATACATGTGAAAGAAATTGTACCATTTTCGTGCGTGCGAGTGTATGTGAGCATTGTCAAGTTGGCGGAAAATAATTTGCTAGCTTGGTGATCCTGATGTTGCCAGTCGCCTTTAATAACGGATAAATAATTCAACAATCAATATATTTAAATATTACTGCTGTTGAGACTTTTAAATATAACTTTTTATTCGTTGGTTATTAGGGAGGCCTATAGTTGTCATTTCTATAAGCTTGTTTCCTTAACATCTTCCATTTTTTCTCTAGTCGTGTTATTATTGTTCGGTGTTATTATTAACTAAATTATT
>JAODKC010000088.1:1413753-1426496 GCA_026777985.1 Mormyrops attenuatus
TTGAATGGGTGCGTTTCGTCTGAAGGTTTATTTTATGTTAAACAATTTAATCTGGAGACTTAAGATTCTTGGTCAAGTTGAGCAAAACGTTTCCTAAGCCGTTTGGTTCGTCATTTGTCATTCGAACATTGTTCTGTCTTCATATGTGGCTGAATTTTTTGCAAAAGATTATTTGGAGCCGCTACAACTACAATTGGTATGAAAAATCCCTTCAGGCGAAGCGGTTTGCTTAGTTTGACTGTCAATATGAGCTATAAAAATTGTTGACTTCGTTAAATAGACTACTAGAGTGATTAATATACCCACATTTATTGCAACTCCCCTTCAGCGAATGATAAACATTTAAGGCTCGACAAAAAATTTAAACTTTGCGTGTATCCTATACAGAGAAACGTAGGCTGAAACTGTGTAAATGTAAAATATTTCAATACCACTCTCGCTCTAAAGGGTGACTCGTGAGCATCTCGTGAGCTCTCTAATCTCTGTGTGGGCGGAACGCATACAAATTGAAGGTCAAGTTAGTAAAGCGCCATATATGGGGTCTCAAGGTCCATCCCAGTGAGTTTTGAAACTATAAGCCAAGAAGGCTAATCTAGTGCAAAGAACCGTTTTTGATAAGCTGCTGTCCTTTTTTTTATCGGGTAGGTATTTTTAATTAGGTTGACGTGTATCGGGATCGTAGAGACAGTGAAGGGAGTGGCTTAGAAAGCAATGCGAGGAGACATTTTGTGGAATATTGCACGTCTACAGTGAATCGATCCCGACACCCCAAGCCCGGTGGTAGTGAAATTAAAACAGATACACAAAATGCATCAGTATGTTTAAAGCTCTAGCAGATACGAACCAATCTATATTTGGTACGAAAATTAAGATGTAGTTCCGTAAGTCATAAATCTACCTTCTATAAAACAAAACATATTTATCTTAATTCGTTGTTTTATGGATTCGGCTACAAGATACAGAAGGTGTATTAACCAGTCCTCAGGGAGAAAACAAACCACATCAAGCTTTTAAATTCTAGTAATTTGTACTGGAGCATTTTCTCGTGGGAGAAAACGTGTATATGTTCCAAAGAGAGGATGGCATGTTAAATGCAATATATTAAATGCAAAAGTTTATAACAGGCATTTCTTAATGAGTCCATTTGTCCTTTACCTTTTAAAAAATTAGCTTTAAACTTGCGAAAATATAGGGAAAGAAAATAACCGCGATAATTTGGATGCAGCTTTAAGTAATAGAAACGGCTGCGCTAGCTTTGCCCTGTACAGAAGAACAAACCTCATGTAAGCTAACTGAAGACACAAGTTCCATTCGTCAATACTATTCTCTAGCATATTACTTTAAAGTGCCCAATTTTGACTGATCAAAGCTGGTACACTCTAGTGGTCTGTAACAGCATATAAATCTTTCCTCCTTCATTCTGGCTCTCTGACTGTAATACAAATGCAAAAATTAAATATTGAGAGATACGTAATAATATTATTACTGTTAAGTACATTGTTCTAAATGTTGAAGACCTCAGGTGAACGTGGTATTTTGATGTTACGCACTGAGTGTCCCTCAGTACGGTTCTATTAACTTCGACATCCATGCTGTGTATAGACTTACTGGTGTAAAAACACGTGCCTGGTCGCTTTAGTTTAACAAACCTCTCGCTGTTTTAATAAGTACTGGATCGAACAGAAATTTGTTGAGTTGTAATTAAATTAGTAGAGAATAACATTTAGACGGCGAACAAAAAAAGAGAGCAGAAATAAGAAATTTGAGAGTACTGGCCGCGTAAAGATTATTACTAGAACTGGAATAGAGATGGCACCAGCCTTTCAATGGCAAGAATAGTACAAGTGAGAGCTCAGCAGTACTGGGGCATCCTCAACAAAATACTAGGAGCGGGGAACTTCGGATATTTTTGTCGCTTGCTGTGAACAAATTAAGGAACGCAATTTATTACTAAGATACCGATGACCTATTATGGTGCTCTTATGGATGATATTGTGTGTAAAAGCACTACTACTGCTACTAATACTGCTTTTAACATTAACAATATGCATCCGTGTATTTTCTACACCCGTTTCTCATATGCAGGGTGGCAGGGGACTGGAGCCTATATCAGATAGTAATAATAATTTGTATTATTTTTCCTATCGCTGTCATACCTCTTTTAATTACGTAATTTATAAACCTGTGTACTTTTTTCGAGAAAGTCTGATTCAAGAGTTTTATTTGTCACATGTATATAGTGGGACACTAGCATTGAATACTGAAGAACAGATTTCTATGCTATTGATTGGAGAATTCATCCCCAAAAGCAAATTTGTTACGTTTTCTGATACATATTTCCCATTCAAATGAATATTCAAGTAGTTTGCCGTGGGTTAGGTAGATATTTTTAGTATTTTATGATTTTTTTAATTAACTGTAGTCAGCCCTACAATTTGACACAATATACGTTTTTATAATAATAATAATAATAATAATAATAATACTTAATTTAAATTAATTTCTTTGCTTTTGGAAGTGGTCATATTTAAAACCACGCTCATAAAGATGTCGAAAAGACGATATGCTTTTATTAAATACTTTTATTAAATAGGCCTATACAAGATTACTGTATTTCCAAATTCAATCTCCCAAGTAAACTATAGAAGCAGAACAGCATTTGCATAGGACCTACGTTTTGGCCACTATAATTGTTCTCACTGATAAAAATAAAAATACACAGTTTACCACATAATTTGAAAGCACCTTCGTTACCTCGGATTATATGTGATGTGTCTTTAAATATACGTCGTGAAGAGCTACTGCCTGATCCCGATGAATTACGTATACATGAGGCTCAGAGAGTGGGAAAGTACAGCGACCAAAAACAACGTGTAAAGGCTACCGGGGCAAGAGTCGTAAGTGAGCATTCGAAAATGTTCCGAAAAAGTCTTCAAAGGGTCCGTTGCCAGTCTCATAAGTTGCACGGGAAACCAGCTTAATGCCCCGGGTTTCCGAGCACCCTTTAAGACAGACCGGTCAAGATCAATCCGTTCGTTCTGTGACCATGACGTTGCTTGTCAAAGCGACATATTGTTAAAAAAAAACGGAGAATAATCTTATTTTATCAGTACTTGACTTGCCATAACATCGAAGGTACATTGATTCACAAAATAATAAAGACATTTACATATTGTTCTTTTTATGTTGTAGCGTTTGTATACAATGTATACAGCATGCGTCAAAGACATCAGTCTCAATATCTAGAGATGATACGGCTGAATGTATTGCCCGAGACCACTGTAAAAATGAACGCCTTTTAGTTGTTGCTCCGAACTGTTCACAGTTCATACAACCAAATTTAATAGTCTGGCTTACATCCAATCAAATTTATCTTGGCCATGAGGGGACAATAATATTATTTCACACGCTTGCCACATTTAGTCCTTGTTTCTGGTCGAATTTATGAGAAGATACAATAGTCGGACTAACATGACCAATGCGTACCTGAAAGAACTACAGGTTTTCTTAATTTGGTCTTTTTTCAAAGAGCCTTCTTTAATTCTTTAGCTGTTTTACTACTATAGCGCGTAACAGTGAGGCCTTGCTTAGAATCCGCAGACAGATGTCGTAAAAGGTCTTTGAAAATCCGCAGTCCGACGGTGTTGTTTTGAAGCGGAGAATGTCAAATATTTACAACACCAGTTTTGGTCTCAAGACTGGAAATTTCGTAGCTTGTAGACATTTTTTGGTTTTGACAGCATATACTTTGCTTCCCAAGTATAATTAAGTTATTCAGTTATTGTATTCATGAAAAAAAACGTTAAACCTAAGTACACCTAAGTCAAGTAAATAGGTCATTTCTGGGTCACATTACTGTGGAAAGAATATATTAACGAAAGATCTTAGTTCTTAGTTGTATGAAATTATAGGCAGGTAACGTGAACTGGCGTGAACAGACGCAGGAAACTAAACTATGGTTCCAACGAAGGTTAAATAATAGAAAATTATTAATAATACGCTTTTAGTTTCCCTACTATCAGGCATCATGATAAAGTGCAGTCAGGTAAATCCAGTTTGCTCATATTATGTATTGTTTGCTTCGGATTGGCCTCTATGTTTTCCATCTATGTACGTTTATTTGAGTAAGTCATGTGTATAATATTCTCTTACGCACACGAGTGAGCGTTCTTCTCGTAGATAAGCCTTCAGGGGGGAATGCCTTTTAAAATGACTTTTGCTGATCGGCTCTCGTTTTTCTACACTCTCTGATATTGCAAATGAATGTCCCTTTGCTATGGTCACTCTTTTATGGTAGGAGCCGGTGAGGAGTTTAGTGGTCAAATTCAAGTGCTATGTCTAGGCAGGGGTCTGCTTCCTTTGTACTTGGTGTTACAAGTCCGGCGCTTCAATTCTTTCATCAACGGCCGCAGCTCTTCCGCTTATTCAGAGGCTCTGCGCTTGTTTGTAAGTTTATAGGTGTATAGGAATGGATGTTTCTAGCATTTAAAGCCTAGTTTAAGACATTATCATTTACTTGTTTTCTCTAATCAATTTTTTTCTGTCATAGTCTCCCCATAATAGTAGGTATGTACCTGTTCGACTAATGTCTTAAAATACAATCGCACGTCTTTCATTCTTTCCACGTGTTCTTTTCATATTATTTCATGATGTGATTTTTTTCTTACATTTTAGTGAAATCTAGGATACTAGGATACGTCTCTTATGCGACCAGTATCATTTCACCATTGTTCTGATGCTTTAACCAGATTTCATAGAGAGTCGCAACGTTAGTCAAATTCGCACAGCTTACTGGACAAGATACAAACAAACTATAGTACGACTATTGTTTCTCTAATACAGCTAGCCATTTGTATGTAAGTCTCATATAAACAACTACATAAACAATCATGTTTCTGCTATTGTGCTCACGATTTGTGATTACTGTACGGGCCTGTTCCAGTGGATTTCTCAACTAGATATATAAGAAAATATATTAATACATTAACACTCACATTTGTAATGACATTCATTAATAAACTATTATTCCGTATGTTATGATACTGTCTAAAAAGATTTTCCCAAATAAAGAAATCGAAATCGCTTATATACATAAGATTTCGAATTTCATAAATAAACTAACTGGTGTGTTACTGAGATAAATTTAAGGAACTTCTTTTATAACGTAATTATTTGTTTGTTTGCTTGTTTATTTATGTTTGCAAAAATATACCTTTACTAAATTCTGATTTAAATTTTTTTTTTTTTGTTTATTTATTGTGATTTCCAGATATATCACTAGGTTTAAATTCTGTTTCGACATTTACTGCAATGTGATTTTTCATGTCCTGGCGCCATATAAGATTTTCAGCTGTAAGGAATTCAAGTCCAGAAGTTTAGACCTTTAAGAAGTAATTTACTGTTCATATTCTCAGTTTCTCCGACCCCACAATATAAGTTATTTTAAAAACGTAACTATAAAATTAAGCATACCAGTCATGGCTTTGCAATATGGAATATCAGCCACAATTTAAAGCTAAAAATATTACATGTAATTAATGTTTATAAAACTCTCAGAAGACTACTGGGAATTTTTGAGCATCGTTGTGGAATTGCTACGGGAAAAAAAAAATGTATTTATTATTAATTAAATGGCAAAATATAAATTCAGAAAGGGTCGGTGGAAAATGTATTGCTAATACGAAATATATACGTTACTAAATCCACGAGTAATACTAGTTTTAGTGTAAAAGCAAGATCAGTAAAAATCTTACGCATAAAAGGAAATACATTAGAAAAATATGTTTCTGTGTTGCCGTTTTACGCTCTTGATGACAACTAGAAGGAATGCCTTATGAAAGCGGTAAGAAATCTGCTATTGATTTTCATAATGCTGCAGTGGCGTTTCGAAACCAATCGTTTGAACCTCCTAGATCATACCTAAGTGAACCACTCCTACCCATCTAAGTGTTCCAAATTGATATATGACAATATCTACTTTCGATCACGTGTCTCCGAGCGACTTAGACGGATAGCACGTCATCTCGCCTTCCCAAATTTCCCCTCCTGCAGTTCGAATCCAAAACATCTATCTATAGTACCGAGAACGAGCGAACGATGTTTAACTCGGTGAATCTAGGCAACTTCTGCTCCCAAACGCGCAAAGACAGGACTTCTGAGTTTGGGGACAGGGCAGGGTGCGCCTCCAACCTCTATCTCCCAAGCTGCACCTATTATGTACCCGAATTTTCTGCGGTCTCTTCGTTTCTACCACAGGCCCCGTCTCGGCAAATCACCTATCCTTATTCCACAAATCTGTCTCAAGTACAACCGGTTCGAGAGGTTTCCTACGGTTTGGACCCGTCCAGTAAATGGCACCACAGAAGCAGTTATGCATCCTGCTACACAGGAGAGGACCTGATGCACAGGGACTGTCTTCCGCCATCCACCATGACAGAAATGCTTATGAAAAACGAGAGTGTCTACAGCCATCACCACCATCACCATCCTAGCGCCAACCATTCATCCACAGGTTTTTACTCGAGCGTGGGGAAAAACAACGTTCTTCCTCAAGGTTTTGATCGCTTTTTCGAGAGTGCACAATGCGCTGTAGACAACCAGCTAGAGAATTGTTTACACAAAAGCGAGACGAGCAAGCTGGAATCGGAGTCCCAGCCATCGAACGCTATCTCCGGCGCTACAGAACCGGAAAAGGACGCGGAGGATGAGGAAGAAAATACAAATTCGGGATCCTGCGGGTCTTCCTCAGGCACGAAGGATGGAAACGCCAGCAAGAACAGCCATTCGAGTAGGTACCGAAGCTGTAAATGGGAAAAAGGTGAAGGGACTAGCCCGGTGTTTTGTCGGTCAGATTTTATGTGGAGTTTTATAAGCATTCAGTGGATTTTATTATAACCTACAAAGCTCTTTCTTCCAATGCGAAGAATTTTACGATGGGAAAACGCTTTGAAAAAAAGGGATGTTATACACAGGCGCGACTATCTCAGAGTCTGTGAAATTTTAAGAGCACGCTATTGTGACAAATGCTAACTTTGATCATGAACTTGCACGTTTTAGGGTATTTCGAAAAACCAATTGGGCAGAACACTACTTTTGACGTCCTGTGAAATATCTTTGAGCGACCCTTTATGCAATTTAGCTAACACATATATTTTAGACGACATAGCTACTCCCAAACGTAACATGGACGAAACAATCTAGTTCATAAAACGTTGATGTGAAAACATTTTTCTGTTTACTTGTGAATTCACCAAGGTTCTTATATAGTATACTATTTCTTTTAATGTAGTGTAAATAGAAAATGTGAGCTTTGACATTGTTTCAGACTGAAAACAAAATCAATTGTATTAAAATGTAAGGACTAGCCTCAGAGCAGACCCTTGCACGAGCTAATCAGAGCATAGCTTCAAATCATACATTTAGAAGATCATCACCACCACCATCGTCATCATCACAACAATCATCGTTAATTTAAAGTAGCCTAACAGTCTGCATTTTAGTACGTTTAAGCTAAAATGTCTCGTTCTTGTGTCCTCGATGGTAAAAAATCACTCCCGAAACGCGTAGGCCAAGGCAGAAACACAGGGTTCCTTCAGAAAATACGTTTCTATGGGTCTCTATATAGCGGTATATATTGTATTATAAACTCCTTTTATATGGCACGTGCAAAATTGCTTTTTTAAATAACGGCTAATGCTGCTACCAAGTACAATAATTTGTAAAACGCGAAATTAACATCCCCGCAACCTTGCTCAGGGTTAGCGTTTGGAGTATGAATGGTAGAATCAGACTTGATTTTAGAAAGAAATGTGAACAGTGTTTTGAATCTGAAATTCATGTAACTGAAGTTAGTGTTGGCGTTTTGATACTCTGGCCTTTTCGTCCATTCATTGTTGCATTTTTCCTTGTAAATTGGCTACAGACACTATAGCGGATCTTAAAATAATTTCCTTTGATGCAAAATACTCAAGGAAACTGAGATGACATATGTAAAGCATTTTTAACCAAGCCACGTTGATATATTTAAATTGAAAAGTGGAATGTAACACGTATTGTAGCACGAAGTGACAATCGGAAACGCGTATTTGATTCAAAGTATACAATTGTTCACCATTACTTTTGAATACGTTAACCTATATTTCGTGTTTACTGACCACATTCTTATTTGTTGAACGACAAAAAGCGCCTTGACCTTGTATCTCCTCTTTGCTTCGAGGTACTCCACGCGCAAGGAAGAAGAGATGTCCATACACCAAGTTTCAGATCCGGGAATTGGAACGGGAATTTTTCTTCAACGTTTATATTAACAAGGAGAAACGTCTGCAACTTTCCCGAATGCTGAACCTGACAGACCGACAGGTCAAAATCTGGTTTCAGAATCGCAGAATGAAAGAGAAGAAATTAAGCCGAGATCGTTTGCAGTATTTTTCTGGCAATCCTCTATTGTGAACAGCAAGTTATCATTAACTAAGCATCAGTATTATGATTGAAATTATAGCATCAACTTTTTACTGAAGGGAAGATAAGGTTCATACAGTTAAAATGTATAACGCGACAACATAAATTTATTGGACTTTGAAGACTGTGTTTTCTGAGGTAATTTGCGCAATATTATGCTCTCAAAAATAGGAACCAGCGAAAGACTTTTTTTCAGATTCCGAAAGACTCTAAAAACAGATGCTAAAGCATTCTAAATTTTTGTTTTCGTATTGGAAGGTTGCAAATTTGGGAAAACGATGTCGGGGCTCTTAAACTCCTAAATGTTTATCACTAGGCCCTATACCTTCTTTTGTTTTTCATTTCGCATGCATCGTATATTATTTGTAAAATATGTAATATTCATGAAACACGATTCACGAACTTTATATTTTATAATATACGCTTAATTGTTTCCTTCAGTCCTGGAGTCTTACCCTCTGCATGACAAACGGAAGACAGTCGAATTATACATAGAAAGTGATATTCAAGCTCCTACTGCATTAGGAACTGTGATGTGAGAAGTTTGTACCGGGATAATTCTCCTCGTAAAGACTATGCAACGCTCCATTTCTGACTGTATATATGCCTTTAAAACTTATTTCGAAGCCGGATCTCTGTATCAGCTTGAGTTCTATACGTTCAGTTGTCTTTGTCGTGCGGATGGAGAATGCGGATATCATGCTGCACCGAGTAAAATAAGAATGTAAAATAAAAATGCACAGCTATTTAATTCACAAAACATCTACATTAATACTGTTGTAAATAATATTTTGAATCGCAGTTAGCCTATTATCGTAGTAATTTTATGAAATAACTGTTTTATAGTTTTCTCAGACTTGGCGTTTAGTTTAAGCTACAGCTACCCTGTGCGTCCATTCGAATGCTTTACTTTGTGACATGCTTTGGTGTACTGAACTGAGGCCTCCTCGTGCTTCTGTGATTTATTTTGTTAATATCCTATACCAATTTAAAAAATAATTATTTAAGACAACATTATAACCTTCTAGAAAGTAGTTGTAAAACAATCTATTTACTTTTTACACTGCAGACAGGAGGGGGGGATTGTGGCGAATCAGCCATAAATTTATCTTAGTACAAATTCTAGATGTTTTGTATTATCATCTTACAAATCGTTCATTATAAACATAATCGTAATTTTGGTTTGTATTCTATTCATTTGGTCGTAATCCAGTCACGTCACAATCACCCCATTCATCCAAGAGCAGATCAATCTGCAAATAATTAGGAAAACGTAATGCTGAATTGGTTTTCGTCCAGGTATGACTTGCACATAAGGGAAAACACATTGCTATTATATATGTGTGGGAATAGGGTGATTCTCGCGTTTTTGACTTGTTGGACTGGAAATAACGCAACACCGAGTGGCAGCGTGAGACGAAAAAGGCTAATTCAGTGGTCACTAAAGGAAACAGTCACTGGTCATCTCAAAACTCTTCCAGTCTAGACACTGTCATAAAGACAGAGGCACTAAACAGCTATTTTTCCTTAATTGCACCGTCTGTTCCGCGGAGTCACACTTCCGCCGTAAACAGCAAATAAGTAAAACTTACTGCGACTTGAGCTGATGAAATCAGTAATCTACTCTGGATCGTTCGATACTCTACAGCTCAAATCCCCTGAATAACGCGTATCCGTATAAATGGCCGCCAAAACTTGGACATCTATTTCAAAGCAGTCTGTATACGCGATTTTACTGAAACTACCTATAAAACTAAAGTTTATTGACCACGTGGCGTTTAACTGCATCCCTACTGGTAGGAAAGTATTTGGCTGAAATAAGACCGAACAGATCGGGGGGAATTAATATATATTCCTCTCTGCCACGTGAAATAGGCCTACTACAAAATGGAGCAAAAGCGCGCAAAGTGAAAAACATATGGATATATTTTAAAAACGGAATTGTGAAATTTAAGGGAGGGAATGAGTGGGTAACTAGAATTCCAGTGCGTCTTTATGTGTTCGTTTGTGTATCCATGGAGACACAGAATATCTCAGAACAGTAAAAATCTTAAATATTGACTTTGAACTTCCGTGAAGTCAAGGCCGTCACCTTTAGCCCTTTGTAATAGAGAGAAATCAACGAGTTGCTTCGCCCAGAGATCTCGGCACTGACAGGACTGAAAGCCAATAAGAATTAGGGCGGGGGTGGGATACGGGCCAAAGAGACATCTGTGAAACTTTCGTTTCATATCAAAGTACAGCATGTAACATGGGTGGTTCAGTTACATGCGTAGTGCACTGTCATAGATAGATAAATATTTCGAACTGAACGTCTCCTACAAATGAACCAAACACGTAAATAATCGTTGGTGTTATTGTGAAATTGAATCGCAGGACAGTCAGATTGATAAAGCTGAAGTGAATCTTATCCCTGTTTTGGCGACTTATTTGGCTGATTTCAGCTCACGGCTTATCAACAGACCGCTCAAGCACCTACCCATCAACGCTAGGTGTCGCGTCACTGATGCTGTATTATATCGGGAAGTGTCTAATAACCCACAAGGCGTGTTCGTCTCCTACTGACGCAATAAAGAAATCTGTAATACATAATTTGGGCCAAAAGGTGGCACCTGCGCAGGTCCGTGAATGGTTAATCCAACTGTGCTGTATTTCGGTTAGCCAATTAATTTTTCAATTGCCTCTCTAATGCGACGAATACGAAAGAGTAAATGGGAACGAAACCAAGAATACCGCGCTATTCAAAAGATTTAATTAATCAGAATTTGTGGGAAAAGGCTTAAATGAAGTAACACCAATACTAACACTGAATACTCAAGTGTAAACTATATGCAAGACCATATAAGCTGAAGCCTCTGGATATGTTTTGTGTTAATAATATAAATTAAAAACAACGTTATATCCTGTATTTTCACGTGAAAAGACAAATGTTTAGCATATATAACTTAAGCTGGAAACGTGCTTATTGCTGCCGAACAATTTCAACGTTTCATTGTCGCGGTCTTGCTTTTGATTATTAGCGTGTTGCTGCACTTCAGGATGCAGGTATAGATGACTTATAAAAAGTAATGTTATATGACGGAAATGAAATTATAATGATCCAAAAAAAATTCTTCGAGTAAATACGGTTTCATTTCAAAGGCTCATCCTCCGCACTTCAGCTAAAACTCTTGTTTTTGGAATAACATCGCATTTTGTAAAGCCACTGGCCCAAGCCCCGCGGATCTCCATGTTACTGCTACGCTGGGACCATGAACAATTTTAGTCTCAAACAACATGAATATTGCTTCAGCCCTAAACAGATGGGTCTGTCTTTTCGATCTCCACACTTTCGAAAATCACAGGTTTTAGTTGGACTCCACTGCCGTACGCTTTCCTCTGAAATGTAAGACTGGTACTCAGTATTTATGATGACATCGTTTATGAAACAAACCTTTCTTGATTTTCCCTCTGCTTTCAACCAATATAGGTGAACATTAGTGGTACAGCACACGGAGAGGCCAAGTTTATGCGTGTGTGTGTGTGTGTGTGGGGGGGGTTGGTGTGTTTTTAAAGTAAGTATTTTATGAGTACAGAGAATCAAATCAGTTTTAGCCACTTTGTATGAAGCATCTGTCTTGAATTTGTTATTCACACGATAAATCTGATAGTATGGTATCATACAGTAATGTATGGACACGGTTAAGGAGATGGTTCAATCAAAGTAGCGGGACTGTGTACTACATAAATTTATATTATGGAGTGTTACTTTAAGTTGTAAAGAATATTAATACAAGATGGGAATGTAGTGAAAAGTAACCAATTCGTTTTTATAAATATAAATATAGCCGTATCCGATGTGATCTTTAATTAAATTATACCCAGTTTTAAGTGAACACATCTGTGCTTGAAATACGCGTGAAAGTAATTGACTTT
Organism: Mormyrops attenuatus; assembly: GCA_026777985.1. NCBI lineage: Eukaryota > Metazoa > Chordata > Actinopteri > Osteoglossiformes > Mormyridae > Mormyrops > Mormyrops attenuatus. Next base: position 1,426,126 of record JAODKC010000088.1, read on the forward strand.
GATTAAAAAGATCTTGCAAATAAAATCAGCTGTCTTTTTCACACTCGAGATAAGCGCCAAGATTAAATGGCAGAAGTTACCGCTATGGCATATGCCATTTCTCATTTTTAATTTATTTCACAATACCAAGTATCAGTAATGCATAGTAATACATGTAATACATAGTATATGGTGCATAGTACAATACATAGTACATAGTACAATAATAGTAGTAAAGTAATACATTTAATCTTTTAATCTATTTAGCAGACTGGTTAAAATACTATATATAAAGTAAACTATACATAAATAGTAAATCTACACTATATATATAGTATATTATATATACTATATATTATATATTTATATATATATATATATATAGGTCTATA
>JAODKC010000088.1:1426596-1436611 GCA_026777985.1 Mormyrops attenuatus
TATATATAGGTCTATACGCGCGCACACATACACATACACGTGCGCGCGCACACACACACACATGACTGTCCAGGCCCGCAGTTTTTATTTTCATGTCATACGTCCAGCCAGTATAAACTTATGAAAGAAAACTCTAAACCCACATCTTACAGCGTCCGGACAAAAGGCGAAACGGGGCCTGGGACAAATTTTGCATAAGTGGATCCAGGCTCCTTCCGCTGCCTGTCACGTGTTCACTGCGCTCCCATTTCAGGGATTTAGCTGCAGCTTCTTGCCTTGTCTTTTAAATGATGAATGTAGAAACATTAGTCAACAAATTAATATGAGTTTTAATACTTAAAAGCCGTCGATATATACGTTGTATATGTTTTTCATTAATTTATTATGCATTTGTGCCTCATTTCGAGAGGAAAGCAACGAGATGTTTGGCTATTATCAATTCCAAATAACACATAAAGAAACCGCGGCGTTTCTTAAGTCGAAAATTAACAATCGACAAAGTACAATTGATCATTATGTGTAGGTTATTGCGTTAGCCTATTGTTTTGATTAAATTAAATATATAATAATGAGATAGGTCTTAATAAGTTAGGTGTCCTACGAAAGCATTTCAAATGCACAATTGCCTTTTATTTAAATCCAAGAAACATTTCAAATGTGTCTTCTCACTGAGAAATAGATGAAGAACAATCAAGGGACAAAATAGCAGGTCGGCTTTTGCTGATATAAATATTTATTGATGAAAACAGTGAAATACACACATTCCGGTGGATCGTCTCAATGTTCTCCAGGGGTGATTGTCAATAACCTAATTGTCGGCGTCCCTGAAACTCAGACTGCAATTCGACAGTTAAACAGACACATAGCAACCATACAGAAAAACACGGAAGAAGACAAAGGTCAACGTACCTTTCAGTGGCCTTTCAATTTAGTTTAAAATTTTTCTTTTTTAAAAATAAATATCATTTTAAGTATTTTTATTTTTGTTATAAGCAGATTCTTGAAAATGAAAATAGCTTACCTGTCGTAAATGTTTATCGCCAAGGACTTCTTCATTGTCGAGCAACAGTTTTGGTATGTAAAATTAAGAAGGCCTGTGTAATGATTACTAATACTGAAAATTCATTAAAACGCCAGACATACTTGAAATAAATCATTTAACAAAAATAATTTTTGCTAATTCCTCATTGTCTTTGGTGAATACGCGATCTCTGTGACGTAGAAATATGACTTGATTTTTAAAAACCATTTTAAGTCATGGATTATTAGGGGTCCAACCAGCGATAGCTGCTAGACCCATATTGTTTTAAATAATGACTTCATTACATAAAGTAGTATTATATTAAAATTTAAAATGCAGTATATTACATTATAAAATAATCTATAGAAACGGTGATACACATGTTATGTTCTGAAAACTGCATCTGAAAATAGTAACTGAAACTAATTACAATATATACAGTTCAGATACCATTAGTATCCTACTTCTGAGTGTAACACTATTATTATTATTATTATTATTATTAGTAGAAGTAGTAGTAGTAGCAGTAGCAGTAGTATGTTGTTGTTGTTTTTGTGCGTCAGTGTGTTTTTGTGATTCATTTCGGGCGACCTCTGTGCCTCTGTGACAGAATAGCAGGCAAAGTTAAAATAAAGAACGACGTAGAAAATAACGAGTCAGTTGGCTTGCTCGTTAATTTACGCACGAGATTACTAAGTACTTACGAAGGGTTTCGGGAAACACCAGATAACGAAGTACTTAGTTTTATGAAGCATTTGGGAAACGTACCCCAAATCAGCTGAAGAGTAACTTCCCCAGTTTCACATTTAAGCTGTACATCATAATAGGCGTGATAGACGACAGAACAAAACCACACCTGGAATAAAATCTAACAGAGTGAATTAAATGTTTGAATCATTTTAAGGCGATATAACTTCCCCTCATAGGCGTACAGGCCAATCTACCGAAACATAATCTTAAAATTATTTTACCATCTGTTATATTATTTGCCATACAAAAGAAAATCATGTTTATGTTTGTATTCGTTGAATATTACTTATATGAACATCAAATTATAAAGGTTATGCAGGTTAAGGTGCCAGGATAATGTGAAAATATATAATGTAAAAACGGTGTCTTACGCGAAGATCTTGCACGGGACGCTTGCCTTTTTAGCTTGCCTAAAAGAATATATTATCATATTGGCCTTTAAAATATGATTATAAATTCTACAGTTCGATTCTTTTCGTTGTGCTTCTCCGTCTTTTTGCTATTTCAAAATCTGATGAGTATTGTGGATTCAAGAAAGCTTTTTTCTGAATCCTGTGCAAGAATCGATCTGAATTCCAATCTGCTTTTGAATGCATCTAATTTCCGAATGCTTAGTCTTAGTAATTAAAAAATCAAATAAATGTAACACAATTTTGTGTTGATTTGAAATGATTTTTGTTTATTTACAATTTACAATTGCACGTAAACCGCCTTGACTTGGGTGATCGGTTAGATGGACATTGCGTAGACTAATTTGTTAGTTATAATTGTTATCGTCTGTGGTTTTATCATAATACTTTTTCATTCGAAGATGTCATCAATTGTTTTACTTGCTGGAGCATTAGCGGTGAAAAACTAGTTACAAATAATGCAAATACCACGTTGAATAACAGACATAAAATATTAAATCCTAAAGCACACAATGATTTAACACTGATATGCTTGTTTTCTTTAACCATAATTACAATAAATTAATTTCTTATTTCAGATAATAAAGAAAAAAAACAGGATTTTACGATAAAATAATAATGTTAATCTCTTAAAATGTATAGTCGTTATTTTTGTTGACTTGACGATAGATTGATTTTTTAAAGCTGATGTCAGCAGCTTGTATAATGCGCGATTCAAATTTGTTAATGATATAAACTATAGACATTGAATGCACATATTTAATATCTCCCGTTTTGTTCTTCTGCTTTCCATTGCCCTTATTAATACATGTTTTCAAACCACTTTTTGGTTTTCGTTAACTTGAGGGCCTCTACTTTTTTCCATTGTTTTCATGCCTGAGTGCAGTTACGCATTCAAACTGTCTAGATGGCGCCATTGCTTCATGAGAAGCATCGCCAACTTACCAACTTGACCCTGATGACGACAACGTGGTCTTGAGCATCAAGGCCACTTTCAAACCCCTATTGGTCTGAAAACCACGTGGTATGCTACGGTGAATCCGCAGTCATTTCCCAAGGCTTTAGTATGTCCTCTCTCCACCCCGCAACGTCGAAAAAATGTCAGACTCCTACTGTCGTAATCTTCTCGAAAATAAACTGAACTTCTGGCTTCCGAATTAATATTATATAAAGAACTAACATGACATGTCCCAACAGCGTGGCCCCGGGTTCTCTCATGGATTCCTTGGTAGGAGGATCTTCCGCTTACAGAGATGAGGGCTACTGCAACAGTCCTGTAATGTATATGCAATCGGATGCTGAGTATGGCTGTCCTATGACGAGAAATTACGGACTTTTAGGTTCATCTGTCTCCAAACGAAACGAGGCTTCTCCGAATGGCTTGTCTCGCAGCGTCTACCATCAGCAGCATTATTTATCTCAGCTGGACACTTGGGGAGAAGACCCCAAAACTTCTCCTGTAGTACAAGAAACTGTTACCGTACCCCTGTCATCCTGTTCATTCTCCACGGACAATGTCAAAGAGAAGACTGTGTGCCGGGTGTACCGCGATGATTTAAACAAACAGAGTACTGAACCGATTACCTACACTCGACTGTCCAACAGTACTTTGTCTGATTGCGCTCCGGTATCTGTGCCGAACTTCTTCACTCTGAACCATCAGAACTCAGGTGTAACGCAACATGTAGAGAATAGGATAGTGCCAAGTTTTGCTTCGGTAACCAACGTGATACCTCCCGGTGACAAATCCCTTCAGCAACCCTTCACCGATAATGGCAAAGGCGAGCAAAGTCTTCTCGACGCCGAGATAAAACGCGAGGATCACAGCTCGGAAACAGGGAAGCCGGAAAAAGAGGTGAAAGTATCCAAGATGGACAGTGGAACCGACAATTCGGACAACGATGCGAGAGGTAACCATCTCTCACGCTGTCTGTCTCTCTCTCCCTCTCTCCCTTTCACACACACAAACACACACGCATACACGCCCACACACTACACGCGCATAGAGATATAAAACTTTGTAAAAGCTGGAATGCAGATTTTCTTTTACATTTATTTTTTAGTTTTAATGTATGCAGAGATATAACGAAAGTTACAGCGTTACTTTGTTGATATTTTTCTACAGCAAATATTTAAGCAACATATTAGTAACAAAAAAATCAAGTACAGCCATTGAATGCAAAAACCGTGGGATATAAATAACATTTCATTATGAATTTAATATTAATGTTGAATAAATACGAATTAAAAACTTTTTTATTATTTTAGTTTTATTGGTGCTCTATTTTACCGTTTCACAATGTGCTTATTATTAATGCTGATATATTAATTTTTTCTTGATTTTATTATTGAGACATTGAAAAGTATATTTATCTTTTACCTATTTAAATTTTAAAGTCTGATCACTGATTGTGTGCGTGGGCAATGGATGTGAGATTGTTTTTAGCTGATTATACACACACACACACACACACACACACACACACACACACAAACACACACACACGCGCGCGCTTAATGTAATATAATGTAAAGTATAAGGTTTGAAATAGGCCTGTTGAAATTGGCCTGTTATTTTGACGGTCGAATTAGTGACGTATTTTCAATTGTAAATGTCTTTACAACAAAAGTACCGAAACTAATACCACCACTGCTCCCATCTCCTTATGTAGTTTTAAATACATATGAGCTTCTATGTCAGTCTCAATGTAAATTTGAATTATTTGTTATTCTTAACACTGACAGTGATATTGGTATTGAGAGTGCTGGCATAAGACGAAATTAATTAAGAGGGAGACGCGTGTTTCCTATCTGAATTTGTCAAAATGATATGCTATATTATTGATTTCTTACAGTTAAATTGTTGCTTACTTTTCTAAGTAGTTTAATACAAACATTTCTACCTTCCAAAAACAAAAGCCGTTATAAGGCTCACATTACCTCTATGGTAACCCTTTAATCAAACAGGATGAAAGAATGGCAACGAACTTACTTTTAATCTGATATTTCTATTGTGTTTTAGCAAATTATAATCAATATTTTTCCGGTTTTTCTCGATTTATGAGCTAACTAATTTGTGAAAGATTTCCCTGTTACATAGGCTTTCAATCAGACCATCGCTACCCAAATAAGACAATCAGCGGACTAATCCTTATTTTGGCGAAGCTTGGTGGAAATGGAGAAACAAGATTTTTTTGACCTTGGTACCGTGTAATTTAGGAAAGTCAAAGCCGATCGACAGAAACTTGTTGAGAACAAACATGTTTCTTTGATCTTAATGACAGCATAAATTGGACTTAATAGTAATTACAAAATTATAAACGAGTTAAAATAAATGTACGCTATGAACGACAAAGCGCCAAACAAAACACAATATTGTGAAAAATATTTCAAGGATGATTAAAAAACGAACATATTGCTAAAAAATAAAACACATTTAAATAGTTAAAACTGACACATTTCTTAAATGTGAAATACACAGAAAGTACTATTTAACACAAATTTTACTACAAAAACATTTACATCAAAGTTAGATTCTTTTTCTCGGTCTTCACCTTTTAGATTTTGACAATTTGGTCAATTTGTTCGTAAAAAAAATCCAGTTTGGGAGCAGTGATGTTACACTACTTAGGGATCAATAAGGTACTACAGTGACCGTATTTAGTTATAGCAACACTTATTTGATTCATTTATTTTGATTATTCTGCAGAGATCACAAACGTGGAAAAGACGACAGGAAATTGGCTGACAGCGAAAAGTGGACGAAAGAAGAGGTGCCCGTACACAAAACACCAGACGCTGGAGCTGGAAAAGGAGTTTTTATTTAACATGTATTTGACTCGCGAGCGCCGACTGGAGATCAGCAACAACATCAACCTTTCTGACAGACAGGTCAAAATCTGGTTCCAGAACCGCAGAATGAAACTTAAGAAAATGAATAGAGAGAGTCGCGTGCGTGAACTCACGTCGGACTATGAGTACACCTAAATCTGTATATTAATGCTTTTGTCAACCCACTTCACCATGCGCCATCACTTTCCAAATAAAGAAAGAAACACACATGAACTCGCGCGCGAGAATGCAGTAATCCATGACTTTTATTAACAGTCTCGAGGAGATCGATCAAGGCAATTAAACAAAAAAAAACATAATTTCACTTTGCGGTCTGCAGTTCAAAATAGAGTCTTATTCTTCAAAAACTATAGTAATTCACGCATATTCTGTGCAGTGCGCACTTTTAGATGTTATAGCGTTAATAACTGTCTGTGTTTTGTTCAAAACGTGATGTACATCTAGTGTCGTTTTCATTCAGTATATTTCATGATAAACAGTACTACTTGTCTTGTTAAAATTTATCTGTTTTTGCTGGTTAACTGATTACTGTATTATTTGTTTCATTTTGTATGCGGTTAATGTATTGCCTGACAATATAACTTGCATGTTCTTCCCATGTTTACCTCTCCGTCTATACTGGACGAAATATACACCCCGTTTGATAAATAAAACGGGTTTTGGAAAAGTTCCTCTCTTAAGCTGTCCTTTCCCTGTTTGTCATTTATGGCTTTCTCTGAGAAGGAGAGAGAAGGGGGAGAGGGAGAGGGATATTTGCAGTTATAATAGAAGTAGAGGACTATAACGTTGATTTAAATATTAGCCAGGTGACCACAATAAGTCAGGCTCATAAAATAGTAATGTCAAGACGATCCTTATACAGAGCTCGAGGTGGATTTTATGATCTGCAAATATAATGTGCTGCTGCAGTAAGATGCACTTAAAGGTGAGGAGGCGGGCTGATCCACAGATTTGAGCTTGCGATGTGCTAGATTCACGGGTCGCTACAGTGGTTATTCTGGGATCAAACCGTGGGGATTGTATTCAGAATAGAGGAACACAATCACGACAACAAATAAAATCCATGGAATCAATAGGAATCATTAATGAATAAATATACAAAGCACGAACATCGCGCATCCGGAAAAAAGGTAGGGAAAACAATTAGCTTTTACTTTGATTTTACGCTTTGCTTTGTTTATCTGTTAAGTAATTGGAGAGAATTGTTGATGTGCACGTTGTTCATTGTCTTAAGCGTTTCTTGACTAGCCTTGGGGATCTGCTTCTACTGAGACTTAGTGGATATGCCAGTTAGCGCATTTGCAAGACATTGTTTGTAAGGCATTCGACTTGTTGTATTACACTACATTACCATATTAGACAAATATAACAGGGAACCAAACGAATGGTGTCTGGGTAATTATGATTTTGAAACGAATAATTTTCTGCTCCTCTGAATTAACGTATTACTATAGTTGTTGTATTTCAGCATAAATTACATTCGTGGCATACTTGAATATAGGTTTGTGATTTATTTATTGACAACTTATTGTATATGTATTATTATGAGTTATCTATCATTTTGAGTGACAGCCGCGGTTGTTCATACTTTTCTGCTGTTTTGCCTCATTTCGACAACCGATAGAATGTGTTTTATCCAAGTGAATATAGGAAATGACTACATTTGCTTGGCAGTCTTAAAGAAAAAGCGAGAATTGCATAAGAATATGAAGACTTCCCAAAGAGTTCTCTTGCTTTTTAAGGCTGCATATTTCTGCGAAATTAGCTTTACCTCCCAGTGACGCTCTCCAGGATAAGCCGTCGTGAGATGGATCGATTTTTTCGTGTTAAACGCCAGCAGACTTTGTGACTGTTCGTGTGTTTCTCGTCGGATCGCCGGCTCCGTGCAGCTGCTGCGTGGTTTAGGTAGTTTCATGTTGTTGGGATTGGCTTCCTGGCTCATCAACAAGAAACTGCCTTGATTACGTCAGTTTGTGTTCATCAAGGGCGTCCATTTCCGTTATATTATACAATCAATTTTGAACTCTTTGCAAATGGCATTGTAAATGAACTATACGGCTATATCCACGGCTATTCCTACGTTTATTGGTTCCTTTGAGTGGCGCTCACTAAAAGTCTTACAGCTCTGCAAGAAAGAATGGGTTGTAAACATCACGGGGTAACCTTCAGTCGCTTTTTACTGCTCAACTTACTTTGCGATTTAGGCTGACCGGCAAGATCATAAGCCGGAGGTGTTTTAGGGCGTCTGTATCCGCGTAAAAGCTACTCTGAGTGTGGGCCTTCAAGTCAGCCGCGATGGACGGAAAGAGAAATGGCACCGATATAGTTATTCTTCTCGAAACTCTCCTGATGGTGTTGTCCTGATATTTGTGCGAAAAGCCTTCCAACTGTCATATTGAAACTGTATATTCATGGCTTTTATATATTTGCCAACCTAAGATTGGTCTGTTGGTATGATATCTCAATGTTAATCTCTTGACAAAACTAAATCGAAAACTTCCTTTCCGCGGTAATCTCAACAAGTCGTGTTAGTGCGTGATTGTCGTTTGATGTTTACCACTGTTGCACCATCTGGAAATTAATGAGCATGATTTTGTCGTTTGGTCAGTCGAATATTCTATTGTCACTTTACTTTGTTCCTGCAGGACTGTAACGGTTCTAGCGAAATGATGTAATTTTGCTTTGTTAGATAAACAACATGTTATTCATTAAGCCTGAAACATGAGAGGAATGTATTTGAAATATTACAAATACGTATATTTGTGTTATAGACTTATGAGGGTTATTGATCTAATAGTTTTAGAGTTAAATGTGGATTCATGCTGAGAACCTTTAAATGCCGATATTGTTAGAAAATGGATCAGCAAGTTATGAATCAATAACAGACTTCTTGAAAAGCTATTATGGTTAAATCATTTTCTGTGATTAGCAATATAAAACGTGTAAAGTCTAGTTTCCCAGCCGTTTGAATGTGAGAATATATCATTTTACTTTTAAAAACCATGGTCAAAACTCAGCTAAATAGTGTTTGTATATAAGTGAAAATACAGATAAAATGGCGAACGGATAACTGCATAAATGCCAACACAGCCTTAACTACGGAAGCAAAAAGAGGGTAGCGGAAATGTCATAATGCTTTGATAATATCTAAAATATATACAGTGTGCTTGCTTTTGTAAAAGAATGCTTCTAAAACAAAACCTTACACACCCCTGTGCCATCAAATAAGCATAGGCTGAATTTCATGAGTATCGAATGTGAACGAAAAATACAATACCGAATACAAACAGAACACACGCCAGCGTGTTTTTGTTGGTATTTTTAATTTTTTAAGTTAATATATCCTCTTGGGAACATGAGTTGCGAGAATACAGTTCAACTTCTTGTTTCCGTTTTTCGTTTAGTGCGACTTGTAGCTTTTTATATTCATACAAAGGCCTATATCTCATTACAGTCTTTATATCTCATTTAATCTCTGTGTTCGTGAAGTTGAGCTGCTCAATTTGTTGGGAATCGCTGAATACACGCTGTTATAAGCTCAATCTATTGTTACCTGGTCAGTGCAGTGATTCTCAAACCATCGTAGCAACCGCTAATCGAGGTCTCGTTTAATCCCTTATTTAATGGTGACTACTGGTGAGCCGTCAATTTCCGAGTCCTCCACGCGATTTGTGGTAAACAGCAGGCCTCCTCGAAGGACAAAAAATACGCCATGTCACACTCCAAAGACCAGAGAATACATACGCAATGCATTCCATACTTTTAATCACAATGTGCAGTGCTAAAATATATATGGAATAGGATGGAATCAGAGGTTATAATTGTCATCCATCCATTTAAATAACCTCTTATCCAATTAAGTTTACAATTTATCATAAACCTACACTGAAAACCTGGATGGGAAACATTTGGGGGTAAAACATGAATTCTGACACTTGGAGAGAATTTAGAGTCACCAATTCCGCAGCGGGGGGGTGGGGGG
>JAODKC010000088.1:1436711-1449745 GCA_026777985.1 Mormyrops attenuatus
CCCCCCCCCCCCCCCCCCCCCCCCCGCGGAAGGTTATTCAATTCATCTTATTATTAAACTATGAGCACACAGTGAAATGTGTGATATTTATATTAATTTTTCAGCTACAGAAATATTTTTGTTACTATGACTGGTTGTATAAGTAAAAATACCAATTGACGACTCTGATTACGGCTCATCTCTCTAACATTCTGTTAGTAATAAAAGGTGTGGACACACTAAATACAGTTGCAGAAGTAATATTGTTTAACGTGTCACATCATGAATTTAATACCATACTTTTTAAATTACTTACCCCACGTCACCTTACCACAGGTGCTTTTCAATCAATAAGTTATAAACACTCCATTCAACAATGAATTATGTTCATGAAACCAAGTAAAAATGCAGAAAAACAACAGTAAAACATACATAATGTAATTTCCAAAATGAATACGTATCTGACATTCTGCCTCTCCTCTTGGCACGAGAAATGCATTTTTAATGTTTGTATTTTTTTTCATTCCAAAACGGCACATATGTGTATGTACGTGTGTGCGCGCGCGCGTGCATGCGCGTTTGTGTGGACATAAATTATGCGCTATTATCTTTATATGCCAGATTGCAGTCGTTATTTTTCGTTTTTTTTCATAAGCGCACACTATATTTTTTGCGACAACTATAGTACTGTTAGAAAATGAAAGAATTCAAAACCACATTTACTACCCTCTTGTAGCCTACACCCACATGTAAATGCAAACGTTTAAATTTATAAATTTGCTTATAAATTACCGACATCAAAACGATATAACAAATGTAAGCACACATTATGTTGGACTTAAGGATAATTTAGCTAACTTTGTGTTATGCTGAACACAAGAAAATCACAGGTAAACAAAAAAAAATATCACGAAGAAACAACTGACATCATGGCTTATCTCCTATATACAGCAAACTTTCACTCTGTGAGGCACATAATATAGATTTCCAATAGCCAATAGCTTGAATGACTTTTTTTGCAAAGAAAAAATATATGTATGCGTTAATTTGTGCAGTATGTTCGCATTATAAAATAGTTAAGTGGTTTACTTTTCAATAAGCTTATGGTATATTATTATTTCATTGTTTCTGTTCGGCGTTGTACAAACTATTTTAATTTTCTAAAGCATGACTATATTCTACTGAATAAGCGTGTGGTGTCTTGGGTATATTAGTCAGCTGCTCAGCTGAGAGTTTCATTTCTGTCAACGTCAATACCAGATATCCGCACAACTTGCTTACAAATGAAATTTGTCAACACATTGGGTTATTTTACTCCGTACACTGTTCTATGTTATATTAACCTTTTTAGTGGAGAATGGACTTGAACGACGGCAATGAATACCTCCAGAACACGCTACAGCACACGAAGCACAAAAATTCAAAGGTCTTGACAAAAAGGATATTACTGCTGCATCTTTCTTGATTTGTCTACATCAGTATTCTGTACATATTTAATCACAATATCTAATTTATTTTAAACAAAAGTATGATATTAGGTTTACTTAAAAAGGCAGTCCAGAGTGAAAGGCTATACTCTATTCGAATAATGTGCTGAACGACGAAGCTACATTGAAAATCGATACACGTCTTCTTCTTTTCGGGCCTAGGAAGAAACCGGACAAATTCCAACCGAATATAAATGTTGCTGAATCAGGATGTTCTGATTTTAGTTTATTATACTTCATTATCTTAATTGCGTCACAACAGAAAATCAGATTTGCTGTGGGAGTTGGTGTTTCAGGCAAAATCAGAAAGCTGAATAAATCAAGAACTTATTTATTTTCTGTACGAGCAAATACATACGTAACATATCAGAATGTCTCCTCTGATATGCATGTCTATTACTAATATAATGCAGTCGCGAGCTGTTAAGAGTAGGCCTTGCGGAGACCTAGGTTTAACAGAACAGCATTTCGCCCAAAAAGAACATTAGAAATTCATTCATTACAAGCAGCAAGCGGGTACATGGAAAGTGGAACACTTCTCCGGGTTACATGGAAAGTAAAACACCTGCAATGTAAACAATCATAAGCCACGCACAGCCACACCAATTTAACTTGGGTTGCAACATTTGCATTTATCTGTGACTTCATTTGTCCAGCTTCACTCCACATTAATATATCACACAATATATTAGAGCTCTTTCATTACATACTTTTAAAATAATAATATTACAATTTTCTGCTTTACCAACGACTGTAGTCAAAACTACACTAATTTCCAGTAATAAATTGCAAGTCCTAAATTCCCGTCTTATCTATAATTTTGTATATATTTTTGTTTCGTTGTTTTTGCTGATACAACGGATTGCAATTCGTATAGGATACGAATAACTCGGACTTAGTTTTTATTAACGACACGTTTATGAACAATCAAATGACCCTCGTAAAAAATTTATTGATGGACATAAAAACACAAGCGGCCCGTCGCAGAATATAGAGGTTTTGGATGGGAATGTTTGCAATCCTCTCAGTCCCACCTCCCCAAAATTCAGTTCAACGTTTCTTGTTTTAATAAAGAAGGAATCTTATGCTACATTCAGGATGGAACAATTGCCTTTCTTCGTACCGATGCGCCTGGGTCAAGCGTAAGCGAAAAAACGCATAAAATGTGACGTCAGTAAACCATTTCTTAAATGTCCGAAATTACATCTAATACAGTTATCAAAGGAAGTATAAGAAGTTCAACAGAGCATAAAAGAGTTCGGTCGACAGAGATTAATTACATCAACAAATAGTGCCAGTTGTAAACGTACCTCCTGCTTCAGTACGGAAGTGAAATCCCAAGTTTTTATGTTTATTGTGAACACGGTATAGATACATATCAGCACTGTAACATTAAGTTATTTCCTGTAAAAATGAAAGTCATGAAATAAATCCCACTTGAAGCCCTGTAGTGCATCACCTTCGCTGAAAGAATCGCGCATTGATCCAGTGTACAATATTTCGGGTAAATATAATCACGTGTTTCACAGGCAGCCAATGGGCGCAAAAGAAGTCCATGGAAATAATTACCTGGCGTGATTGTTCTATGGGCAGATAAAAAGTACACCTACAGTCCATATAATAATCGAATGCATGTAAAACAGAGAACGGGCTTTATCATGTCGACCACGGGTCCAATAAGCAATTATTACGTGGATTCCTTGATAAACCATGAAAGCGAGGATGTGCTGGCGACTCGGTTCTCCACTCCTGAATTGCTACCCTCCGGCTCCCGTGCTGCGCCCTTAGTACCAGAGTGCACCGATTTTCCTTCCTGCAGCTTCACACCAAAATCTCCAGTCTTTACTACGTCTTGGGGCCCAGTTCATTCTCAAACCTCAGTGGTTTACCACCCGTACACTCACCAGGCTCACTTGGGGACGGACTCCAGGTACGTGCGCTCTTGGTTGGAGCCTATTTCAGCGCCTGTGTCCTTCCCCGGCTATCCGGCAAACAACAGACCCTATGGGTTGAAACCTGACGCCATCCCAGAACGAAGAGCCGGGGACTGCCTGGCCTCCAGCGGACGCAGTTTTTCGGAGTATCCTTACGGCTGCTCTGCCGATATGCGAGATAAGACGCAGCATAACGTTCTGTCTCCGGTGTCGGATATTTTGGCTTCTGGAAAGCATAAAGACGACAAACCCGACTTAGATCCGAGTAAGTGGAAGTGATTTCTTTTCATATTATATTTCCTTGTGTTCCAGGGCAGGATCTGTTGGCGTTGCGCTGTTTTCTTTCTTCGCTCTATTAAAATAGCCTCCCCTTTTTCGCCTCCTTGTTTCGGACTTAAATGCTATAGATGGTTCATGGTACGAAACAGGACAATCCCCGATAGTATATAGGGTTGTAAAAAGGGAAAGAGGCTGTAAAAGAAGACACGGAAAAACTTTAAAAGCAAGCCTTTAAGTGGTGTTGTACAACTTAAGTCCAATTCATTTCTTATCTAAGACAAATATAAAATTGTCTACTATTGCAGTTATTATAACTTGATTCAGCTATTTATTTTGAGCAATGTCAAAATACGTGTGGTATTGTGCAATGTAGACAAGGAGAGTAGTAGCTTTGCAATACAATTATGACATATTATTATTATTATTATATATCTGAAGTTAGTAAGATTCTTTTCGCGTGTCAATTTAAAATGACGTGCTTATCACTCAATGTACTCAGAGTAATGCTTTATGCAAAGGTCTCCATGAAATGTTATATTTAACTAAGATCACGTCACCAATGAAGACGCTGCATATCCTAGATATACATATGTGTCTAATTGTACTATTTGTATTACGCAGTATCAAAACATAACTCAATGAAATAGAGAAAGGGAAATCTCTATAATACATCGAGGCATGGGTGATGTAGACCTGTAAAGGCTTGAAACTGGGGGCGTTTAAATTCGTTTATGGGCCTATAAAGCAAATGGGAGCACTCACTATTTTACGACTGGATCCGTTTTTAAAAGCGCAGTAAGGAGGAAACGCAAAACGGAGATTTTTTCATTTGTATGAAAACTGACTCCTTAAGCATATTTTACAAATATTCAGGTAAAAATAACATTGGCATTAATTCAAATGGGTGTAATGCAATGGGAGCTTAAATGTAAGCCCTTGGAGATATAATGCTATATAGATTAAAATGAATTAAAATGACCTTTTCTGCTAAAATGTTGTCGTTATCTTAATTTTAGCAATGCTTGCTTTGTCGAATTACAGATAATCCTGTGGCGAATTGGATCCATGCACGTTCCACTAGGAAGAAACGTTGTCCTTACACGAAATACCAGACTCTCGAACTTGAAAAGGAGTTTCTTTTCAATATGTACCTTACCAGGGACCGACGGTACGAAGTGGCGCGAGTCCTAAATCTAACGGAGCGTCAAGTTAAAATCTGGTTCCAGAATCGACGAATGAAGATGAAGAAACTGAATAAAGAAAAGACTGATAGCATTGAACAATAATGGGAAACGGTCGACGTAAAAAGGACAAAGAGAAACTCTCGCAAAATAGTTATACCGTTTTACCATATTGTCCTTCCACATTTCCATTCCATTCCATGTTTGATTTTCAGTGTAACTGTATTACAGTCTGACGCATTTTTTATGTAAACAACTCCCGATGTGCTATCTGGGTTTTACTTTTTAACAATGTATGAGTGCCTGTGTATGTTTGTGTTCTTGTGTATTTGTCTAGAAAGAAAACAAAAAGGTCACGTTCCTTATTCAAATACAACCAGAGAAAATTACTTGAAATTATACATATATTTTTCTGTTAATTCGTAATTTATGAATGCCTTGCGTGTATTTGTAGTTATGGCTGTTTACTTTTAGATTAATTAACGTGTTAAAGGCTTTCTATGGTGAGTTGAGTAATATGACAACAAAACAGGGATATTTGTCTATAAGGCTATGTGTAAATAAATTTAATGCACCACGGTGAATTTTTGTGCTTCCTTCGATTCTTCTGATTCATACTCAGTAGAATTGTACACATGATAGTTGAAGTATATACCAGCGCCAGTGTCGTTGTTTTCCAGAGGTGTGGGCCTTGCAAAGCAATGATCTCTATGACAATCGTTGTCAGAAATCTAAATAATTGGGCCGTGGGCTTGTTTTACAAAAAAAAAAACCAGATTCTAAAAGCATTTCGTTCTCCGCGCCATATCTAGGGAGTATATTCATTATTAAAAGCATCTGGCAAGCTAAATCATAGTTCTTCCTGTTTCGTTTCTTTAACGAGCCTTTCCCAGCAGTACTCACAACCATAATTTACCATGTCCTTGAAATATGATGATTCTGGAATATATTTTCCTTATATAGGTGTAATTTTGGAGTATATCTGTGGACGCTTAAGTATTTATTTGGACCCACTTACAGATTATGTATGTACTGCTTTAAAGATACAGAAAGTTTTTGCCGTTGTGTTTAAAAAATAATAATTGAAATGTTGTTTGTCTTGAGGCCGCTGTTAAAGGCCCTTTTTTCGTGGACTCAAATTGCCGTATATTATTAAAACTGCAAAAATCCTACAAGGAAATGGTTTTACACCTATTTCATTTATCCGATGCTCTTAAGCTCATCTGAACATAAAAATATTTTACCTGCATATGTCAATAGTTACGTCCAGAAAAGTATTGCTACATTTACCTATATGTTTTGCGTATAAAACTAGGTTATTGTAGTCAAGAACGCTAAGTTCATATAAATAAAGACACAAGCCATCAACACAAACCAATTAATGTTGATTTCTACACATGTTATTGTGCGGTTGTACTGTTTTAGCACTAAAATGATGTAATGGTACTCGAACATACCCAGAAATCCACGCATGCTAGTGTTTACATAGCATAATGCTAGCCAAATATCTTTAGACATTCCGAAATATTGTTGAATTATTATTATTATTATTATTAAAAATGACACAATGCACTCTTCATTATAGTCGCTCGGGGTTCCGCTTCCTGCATGTTGTACGTGTAATAGCGTTTATTTCATGGGAGCGTCAAGAAAGCGCACTTTTTTGACGGTACACACAATACATGTCGGTTTCAGGGATTTTTAGAGCCCAATATACTATGACATTTCCGCTACTGAGGACAAAAATGCAGGTTTTACAGCTCTAGTACAGCCTGCGCTGTTTGCTTCCCTTACATTCAAACAAAGCAAAACCCGGGTAACTGGCTAGACGTCTGGCCTAAATTATTTTATTGTTTTAATTTGAGACAATGGTGGGCCGTTTCAAAGGAAGCTTATTGCTCTTATTTTGTCTGAAAGATCCACTGCAAACACGTTTCCCCATTATCCTTCCTCTTCAAAGTCAACGAGGGCAAGAGTAGAGAATTTCTGCAGAAGAATGATCAAAGGCATCAAACTTGAATTTTCCCAGTCATTTTAGTTTGTTTCTTTGTGATTTGCATCAGTTTCCTTCTCCACCAGGTCTAAAACTACAAATTACGGGTCCGGCGGTACAATGATTTTGCAGCAGAAATATACAATGACATTTCCACAAATTACACATATTATGAACATATTATGGCTCTGAGTTTTTTTCTTCGCACAATAATATCAAGAGAGATGTCTGTGATTTTTTTAAAAAAAAGATATTCTGGAAAGGTCGTTTAAGCAGGAATAAGGAGAAGTTTCTACAAAACTGAAGTTTAGCCCCAGACTTCAGACAACGTAATATTTTCCCAAATGTCGCGTGAATTTACTTACATAGAACAATAATCTTTATGCTTTATTAATTTTGAAACGTGTTTTGCAGGTGGCCACATATGTTTTCAACCTTTATTTGTAATTATCACCACTGCTATTTATTGAATGGTGTTTGTTTTAATATAGATGTAAGTTAAATGCAGTAGGCTACGTGTAAAATAGAAGAACATTTATTGCTGTTGGAATGAAGTTTAAGTATTCGAAAATTAATGCAGATAGTGTAAAATCAAACATACCAATTACATTTTTAAATGAAACGTTTTTGATTAAATTCCTCTTGATATTACCAGAAATAACCACAGAAAGTTAGCTTTTCTTCACGAAACGTGATTTTAGTCTTATTTGTTTTTTCGCATGAATTTCTTCACACATACAACAATATTACTCAACTATGAACACTAGATGTCGCTGTTGAATCACGGGTGGTATTGTTTCTTCTGTTCAAAACAGCTAAAATGTGAAAGTTTTCCCATGTAATTATATAAAAATGGCACGGAATAAGTTTCAGCTGGAATAGAACACAGTTGGACATTGATTTATGCGTATTCGTGAAATGATATATAATAGTAAGACACAGGAATACAAGTACAAATATACATTGATGGTCGATATAGAAATATGTTTAATGTTATTTATTCTTTTTGGAGAAACACTGTCCATGTTAAACATTAAGCATCAATATTCACATTAAGGCTGTTATTTCTGAAATTACAAACATTTCTTCCCTATAATGAGGAAGCGAAACATTGTTTCTATAATTGGGGCGGCGGACCAACAAAAGGAAACTTTTTGGGGCGGGGGGGACAGGAATGCACACAGTGAGAGATAGAATTAATAAGAATATTATGGATAGAGGACAGAAGAGAAGCCAAGATCGTACAACAATAATAGTAGATTCATATATTACACGTCACTGATATAAATGCAATAAGCGTCAATATAAAAGAAAATCAAAAACGTACGCAGAATTTACGTACAATTGCAGAATTGGTTACATTTATGTTAGAAGATGATAATTACTAAATATAAAATAAATACAGCCTGCAATATGCATATAATCATAATCGCTATTGTTAGCCATCGTCCATATTGGATTTAACACGTCAAATACTGCAATATTGTAATGTAAAATTGTGCCTTGTCAAAGTACCTATCATTCATCTGTCAGTTCCCGATTTGTGTTTTTTAAATACATTTTAATATAGCGAAATACAATCCGCAATCACGCAGAGCGAAAGAAACAAGCGTGACTTCTTGTGGGTTCACCGTCCGAAAACAACGCACCCATTTAATCCGGTGAATATAACGACGAATATTTCCGATATCTTCATTTAATCGATTTTTCATGATTTATTTCTTTTCAACAGATGTTGAATCACGTCAAGACAAATACAGGCAGAGATATTGTCAATGATTCTGAGCGTTCACGTGTCAAGTTAGTCTCGATACCATATTGTCATTGACTTTTAATAAGAAATGATCCTCGCAAACCATATTCACATCAGTAAAATTCCATAATTACAGTTAGTGATCATTTGATATTATGAAAACGATTGAAAATATTAGTAGAATCCTAACAGAGGCTTAACTTCTGTTAATAAAATAAAATAATAATATCATAAATTGCAATGCTAATATAATTGCTATTAAAAATTCATATTATAAAATCAGTTAAAACATAACGTGGTGTAATTATAGTGCAGCTGATGAGTAAACAGTTCTCGTTGTTAATGCCAAATCAAGTGAGATATCAAAATACATTCATAACAACCGTTGTTCTTCACCACTGGTTTCTTCCGTAGGAACAGTTGAAAAACCAGTAAGCATTGTTCAACATTGCTTCATAATGTTGTTCAAGGTAGAACGTCTGAAACTGCTCGTGGATGGGGGAAGGGGGGGCTTTAAAGGTTGGTGGAGACTGAAGAGGAGGGGGTCGATGGAGTGGGGGTGGGAAGAAAAAATCTCCTGTGCGTGTATCGTCCGACCTAGCCAGCTTTAGCCCAAGCACGCAGACACTGCACACGACATGAGCAGGATTTGAAGCGGCAAATAGGGGAAAAAGAGGAAGGACAGAGGAAGGCACTCAGATACGAGAAAATTTCAGAGGGGGAAGAGAGAGCGGTGTGGGATTGTTCAAACAAATAGCGATTTTACCCCCTCCCTCATGTTCCGGTTGTTGTGTCTGAGTTTTATGAGACTTGGGATATAGTTTTTTATTGCAAGAGCAAACGGTTTAAAAACAACATTTTATTGTGAATGCGAAAAAAACATGAGCTCTTATTTTGTGAACCCTCTTTTCTCTAAATACAAAACCAGCGAAACACTGGAACCATCTTACTACGATTGTCGGTTCCCTCAGAGCGTTACCCGGAGCCATGCGCTGGTGTACGGACACGGAGGAGCAGCACCGGGATTTCAACATCCGTCTCATCACGTCCAAGACTTTTTCCATCACGGCACTTCAGGAATCTCTAACCCGGGCTTCCAGCAAAACCCGTGCGCTTTGGCTTGCCACGGAGATGCCACTAAATTTTATGGATACGAAGCCCTTCCAAGACAATCACTTTATGGTACCCAGCAAGAGGCAAGCATAGCGCAATATCCAGACTGTAAATCGTCAAATGGCACGAACCCTGGAGAAGGACAAGGCCACTTAAATCAAAACCCGTCCCCAAGTCTCATGTTTCCTTGGATGAGACCTCACGGTCAGAAATCTTTGTATTCCAATACTCATGTGTGTCAGTTCTAAGGAGATTCTATGTTTGTGTGTGTGTGTATGTGTGTGTGTCTCTTTGAATGTGTTTCTGTGCCGTGAGGATGACTGCTGGAACGTCAGTAGGCCGCTTTTTCGCAAAGATTTCATATTCATACATCCGCTTCTTAACAGGCTACATGCAGACAATGTCAGGTGTTCGTGATACTCACATTTATGCAAAGTTTTCGTCGATATCCATTTTACCCAGTTTTATATTCCATTAATTGATGCTGCCATGTATTACTCTCTAATGGAGAAATAACTAGGGTTATATTAAAGCTTTGGATGTCGGCTAATGAAGTCCAGGGTGTTAAAATGGCAACGCACAGATATCCATCAAAAAAGAAAACAACAACCGCAAAAGCTCGGGAAGAAATGATGAGTATAATGATAAATATTCTTTATCTTTGAACGCTTTCATATTCAACGTCAGAACGTAGCCTACGCACCTGTTCACACACAACACGAACAATTGACAGTAATAACCGTTTAGTACCCTCTTATCAGAAACACTTTGGCCTTTGGTTTTGTTTGGATGCGTTACACGAACACTCAACATAAGTCGGACTGAATAAGTGTGTCTGAAATGCCTGTAAATAAACGAAAAATAAATAAATAAGCATACGAGGTCAACACATTTTGTTGTTGAGAAAATATGCACAAATTGCACATGAAATTAATTTATTTAGTGTGGTTTATTTTGAAGTATTTTATACATTTTACATGTTTATATACAAAACACGTACATATACCACATTTTTAATTGCATGAAAATGCTCAGTTAAATAACTGGTAAGGCTATCCGCATCCTGCACATTAATACAGCATTAGTGAATAAATGTCCAGATGTAGAACACAGTAAAAGTCCTCCAATTTACTAAAATTAGGTGGTAGACAACGTCTGTTTGCACGCGAAGAAGAATTGTATTAATATATCCCATTACAATATGCTGCAATTGAGAATCTTCGCAGAAATATGCTACACATTTAAAATATAAATAATAAATAATGACATAAACTTCTGAGTAGTATAATATATTCCTTTATTATGCAAAATGTCACACAGTGGATCCACAATGATATGAGGATACATGTTTTGTTGATGTTAGTGTTACTTTTTGTATAATCCCGACTGCTACCTCGCATTCTCAATATAGATTATTTGTTGCGGATTACTTGTTTCGTTTTCTAGCTCCGGGACGGCGCAGTGGACGGCAGACTTACAGTCGTTATCAAACACTGGAACTGGAGAAGGAGTTTCTGTTCAATCCCTACCTTACACGTAAGAGACGCATTGAAGTGTCTCATGCACTTGGCCTGTCGGAGCGGCAGGTGAAGATCTGGTTTCAGAATCGTCGTATGAAGTGGAAAAAGGAAAATAACAAAGACAAATTCCCGGGACAGAGAGGGGAGGCCGAGACCGACGCCGACGAGGAATGTAACGAGGATGGCGAGGGGGGAGAAGATGAAAAAAAGGAAACGGAAGAGAAAGATGAGACTAAAAAGTGATTTTATTGCCTTTCTTTATGGTTATATGGCATGAAGGCCATACAGAGAGTGTGTGGGAGAGAGAGAGAGCGCCAGAGAGCGCATAAACTTTATTGCCACAGTTTAATTGAGTCAACAAGTGAGAAAAATCCCAGAGTCGTAACTGTCAAACCATTTCCCTTCGCCACGCGCTCCCATGATAGAACGAAAAATCGTCTGAAGTCCATTTATCTTGATCTACAAGAAGCATCAACTATTTGAGAAATAATAACAGTTGTTTACGAAAAGCAACTAAAGTCTACTTCCCAATCAGGACGATGTGAATTGGCTTGTGTAATTTTTCAGTTCAGTAAAGTCAGGACATTTATGTAATAAAAATAAGAAATGAAGAGGCAACTTGAATCAAAAGGAGAGCCGCAAAACACTATATCGGTTTAATTACGGTTTCAGTACAAATAGAGCCATTGCAGTTATAAAAAACGAAAGTATAAAATTAATTACTTTATGAAACGTCACAATAATGACAATAATTACAGCTTTCAGAGTCCTTTTTAATATTAAAGATCCTGGTCCAATTCAAAATATACAGGCTTATCTTATTATCCGGCAAACCTTGCATACAGATTCTATTCACTGCTGCATTTTGCAGATGCTACGGGACGTAATAAGTGGACTACTTCTAGTTTAGAGCACTTTTTACTCTAAATTTCAGTGGCTGTCTGTTCAACAACCATCCATATCCAAAACAACTATTCAGCAGCTCGGACACGCACGTGGTTTTAGCCATGTCACATTTACAGAATTACTGTTGACTATCATTTGAAAGTCAAGACAGTTTTACATCGCCGATGCTCTTAATTTCATTGTTGGATTTCAGCAGACTCCGTCGATTTATGACCCCTGTGTATGAATTTAATGCTCTAGCCATGGAAACATACTTTCCACAATGAAAGTAGTACTGTTGAAGTGACTGTAAATTAACTTTCTGTGTTTTATTAAAATATGCTGTGTAACTTATAAAATGTAATACTACCTATGATTAATTTTTATTTGTATTTCTGTTTTGTTCTATTTTAAATGTTTTGTAGCCCTAAAGCTTTGCGTTAGCTTGATGGACACTGCTATGCAGCTGAATTCATATAATATATATAAAATTTCTCCCAACAACTTAAACTGCCTACACAATGTTAAAATGCACATTTTGTTTTTTATTACTATTAACTAGAATTTCAATTAATATTATTATATTGTATTGATGTTATAGAGTAGGTTTTTATTGCACTGAATATAATCTCCATGTATGTCTATTCGTATCTTGCAGTTAGCAATATGCTTGTTTTCGTATGTTTTAATTAAAGAGTTCTGAATGTTCTGAGTGACAAAAATGAAATAAATAAAACACGAATCATCAACTGAATATGGTTCTCTATGCCCCGATCGATTCTCAGTGGTGTGCTTTAAAGTACAACTTGGTTAAATGTTAACTTGGTCGTACTATTAAGTCGGAGAACCCTCAGCAGCAAGCCTTGCCTATTTGTTAAATTGCTTAAGCTATTATTCCGTCATTGCATAA
>JAODKC010000088.1:1449845-1471242 GCA_026777985.1 Mormyrops attenuatus
TATTCCGTCATTGCATAAACGAGTAGGTAAACGAAATAGAAGGAAAGTAAAAAAAACTAAACTGGAGACTGGGGGGGGGGGGTCATCGCTTGTCACAACTTGTACAGCCGTCCTGGGTTAACTTC
Organism: Mormyrops attenuatus; assembly: GCA_026777985.1. NCBI lineage: Eukaryota > Metazoa > Chordata > Actinopteri > Osteoglossiformes > Mormyridae > Mormyrops > Mormyrops attenuatus. The sequence continues at coordinate 1,449,971 of JAODKC010000088.1, forward strand.
TGGTTTGTTTTCATTCTCTGAAGTTTCGATAAAGCTTAAAGATGTAGTTTGGCGTGTTTGCTTAAACATGTATGCTATAAACGTAAGTGTTTGAAAGGTAAAGTTCATTCATTTTAAAACAGCTTCAGATACCTGAAAATGATTTCATTTGAAATACGCGAACCATAAGAGCGATCTTTCCTATAGAAGCGCCCAGCTAGTGCGGCTGAAAACTACCAATTTCCGGGACAGGTCAAATTTTACAGATAAAGCTTTAAGAATTAATTTTTATAATTTAATAATTATTAAAGCTATTTTCTGAGAACTTGAGGCATTTATAGAATTTAACTGCCGCTACAGGACAGGATAGACTGGTACTACCTTGAATGATCTGCGTAATACAAATTGTCAAATGTAAAACGTAAATAAATTACGCTTTTAAACATTTGACTACACTTTGTTTAACATCATGTTGCAATTTCGTTTTTAGAATTATTTCTAGGATTAGGAGCAAGATACACAAATTAAAACTCGATGTAAACGACAGTTATTGAAACGAACAATGTCAAATTTTATCCATGCACACTCATATTACGCAAGCGGCAAAAATACTTTGCAGTATTTTAATTTTGAATTTACTTTACGAAACAATTTACCAACGTACATACAGATAATAAAGTCCTTAATAAGGACACAGCACATTAATTGATGTTATTAACATTCCAATTGTCTTTGGATCACCATTGTTTGTTGGATATCTTTTTTTTTCTTGAAGCGAGTCAAAATATGTAACTAAAAATAGTTCAAAATTAATATTTCAGGTAAATAGTGGATCCATAAACAAATCGATGGCTATGCTTGAAATAGAAGAGTACAATATTTTGCTTTTACTACGCTTTGCTAAAACACACAAGAAAAAAAAGTCTTTCGTTTTTATGAGCTTTCTTATGAGGACACGTAAGATCTACGTGGTGTCGTCATTAGAAAGACTACATCGTCGACTACTATATCTACACTTCTAATAACAACAAGATATGTTACTATATATCTAGATCACTTTCCCATTCATATAGTTAAACATGGTACATTTATTTTCTTACGATTGGTATATATTTCCTTTCGCTCTTTCATTCGTACTAAAAATCGTAACCAGAAACGGGCCATGGATATCTCAAGAGTTGATTATATTTGGCTATTGCGCACTTATTGAATATATAGTACACACTTAAAACTAAACTAAATACACAGACTACATGATACATTTATTGTTTTCAGTCGTTTTAAAATCCTGTAACTTAATTTGAATAACCTGTGCCCAAAATATTCAATTAAAAAGAAGTTGCGCGTGTGAATTAATATTCATATGCCTTTTGGGGATTTGGGGATGTTAATATTAAGTTGCAAAGGAAACAAACTAAATGAAGCCTACATTATTCCGAAAGGTTAAATCACAAGGCGGGAAAGAAGAACATTAATAAATGTTATTTTCAGAATTCAGAAGTTTAAACAGTAAATAAAAGTAAAAGCTGTACTGTAATTAAGGAAGATAAGCTCTCAGGAATAACCGAGCATTAAACGACGCTACATGTGAACATGTTCCGCGTCCCCATGTTTGCGTGGATGCGCGTGCGCGCGTTCGCAATGCGTCCAGATTGATTCAGTTGGTCGTCAACGCGCTGGAATCAAATCAAATGCGCAGGAAATTCCTCATATCTTACATAATGTAAAACTGAACCCATCGAAATATACCCAATTCATTTAAAGACTAAACAGACAGCAGCAGATTTTGCAAATATTTATCAGTAATTCACCTTATTTTTGGCCTTTTTGTGCTATTGGGACAACTTTGACTTAGGCATTAAGTTACACTGAACTTGAAACCAATATTTTAATAACTACAAAAGCCACGACACATACAAGACTTTTTTTTACCGCTGTTTAAAAACATGTAACGTTACTTGCGTGCAATTTGTAATGGTGTTGCAACATTTTCTGAAGGCCTGTGTTTAAGTACTTTAACAGATATTCACTGCGGTGATGCTTATTTTACTGTTTTTTACAATTACAGTTTCAAGCATATATAAGAGGAGTTCATGATTCCATATGAAGATTATGCACATAATGTGTGAGAAATAGCAAGAAACAGCTCTGTCAATAAAAAAAGGGTTGGGGTGGGGGCCGGGGGGACATGCGCAACGCATTCTTGGTTGTTTGGGGAGAAATTTACAGCTAAGTAATAAAACTTTACGATTGAATCGTTGCTTGGATTGGCTGGAGCTAGTCACATGACTCAGTCTTCATGAACCTGAACTTTGTACTGTAGTCTTTCTTCGGATCACACGTTCTCTACACCACTGCAGACTTAATGGTAGCGTAGAAAAGAGTCCAGTCACTTTCAATTTTCCATTGGTTTTATGTGTTATTTAGTCTTACTGGATGTTAGGGGGCAACGTTATTTTCTAAGCCCCTCACGCTACTACCATGCTCCGGTGACTGTATCGTCTCCTCTTCTTTCTCTCCTGTCTCTCAGCCCTTAGCTGGCAAAACTGTATTTTTCTTTCTCAGTTGGATTTTAATAGAACACGAGGATTCGGGTTACAAATATCATGCTGTCGTGTGCGATTTCGAGCCTTCCGTGACTCCATTCAAAACAAGGAGTGCTTTTCTTTGCATTGCGTTTCTGCGTCTTTACTCGCCGTCACTACTGCTCGCCATAACGTTGGAGCACCATACATGCGTCACAGTAACAGCGAAGAAGACGCGGGTAAGTGGGGGATCCCCCGCTGCTTATTGGTTTAAATGTTCAACTAATAGTCCATATCAATAGGAGTTCGGGATATGATGCAACAAATGTTCATTTTTTTCGTAATATGAATGCATATTACGAGTGAAAGCTTGGTAAAGTGAACCCTCATCTCATCTGGATTTTAATACAAATGGGGTGTAATCTTATTGCAGGAGTTTATGCCTTTTCGTTGTCTTCGTATGAATGTTAGTACTGGTTTGCTGTCTGTACGCAGGGTGATTCTTCCTACGTGTTAATACATTGTTTAACAATGCCCAAAATCTGAAAGACTTAAAATGTCATAAGTTGTTTTGTAGAATCAAGCAAATAACCTTCTTTCTATGTCATGTAGACTTTTGCTTGTGATTGGTGAGTTTGCGTTACAACACGCATATATTTGACAAGGCCAGTAATTAGTTACGCCGCTAATACATTTTCCAGGGTGTCAACAACTATTATTAAATATTCTGTATGCATGTTTGATTCACAAGGTAACGTGTTACAGTCGCTATTCGTCAGATTAGTGATGTGCTCTGTCGTCAGACAGGATGTAAATAGGGTACAGTAAAGCTGCTTGTGGCCTAATGTATACAGAAAAACGTTCCTAGCGCTCAAGTGGCTTGCGAATGGAACCGAAACAAAATGTCAATGGTTTCTTAATGTTGTAAGAGGACATTAAGACGTTGTAATGTTTGTTATGCCGTTTCCTGCTAGCATGTCTGCAAAGCTATTCCCGGCCATATATGATTAACACGTGAGGAGACACTGAGACATGGAGAAAATCATATCCGTAGAATAAGCTGTCGTGTATGTGGATGCACTAAACGGTGGGGGGAGTGGTCAGATACATATTTTTATTCTGTTTGCATGTATTTTAATGGTAATTGACATCATATTTTGTTTTACTACCCTTGCACAGATATGTCTTAAAATGATCGCTTGCATCACAGCAACATTCATCTACGGTCATTCTGCTGTTCCATCGGAAACGCCCTTTGTCGTTGTAATAGCCTATATAAACATCCCAAAAAAATAGAATATATGTGTTCCTTTACCTGTTCTATTTTGGTGGAGTTCTTCACTGTTCTGTGCAGTCAGTAATAATTGTGTTAGAAAACATTTCTTGAACTTCCGTTCACGGATGTATAGACGTTTGTGTTAATATAATTCATTCATTAGTCTTTATCCATTCAACATTAAATAATAACATTACTTGTTGATGTATACAACCAATTAATATGCCTTTGTTATACAACCTTGTGCATGCAAGTCCAGGCTAATTGATTTTTCTGAAAAATGCTGCGCTGATTAGTTCAAGTAACCTGGGCACAGTTTTGTGTGTTGCAAACGATGTAAATATCAATGTTTAATATTATAAATTCCATAGAGCAAACGTTAATGGTAACATTGCTGTCCAATTGAATGGACTTACGAGGAAATAGAATTTTAAGATTTTCAGGCACAGAGTGCAATTTTATTTTATACTTTAAGTCCAAAAAATACCAGTCCTGTCACTTTAACCCATAACCTGTGTTAATTAAAGAGAGAGAATATCGCAATTGTTACTTTTCTAAATATATATTCTATTCGTAAGCGTCATTGTAACTGGACAGTATCCAGTAGTGAGGGCAGAGCTACCAGGAGCATAAAAAGAAAATGACGCACAATCGCTATTTATACAAACCATTTGCTGAGATTTCTTACAGCATAAACATTTTCGCTTTAAAATGTACAATTTTACAGTTCTTCAAAATATTCTGTCAAAATTCTAATGACCAATTTCATTTAAAAATAATTTTAGATATTGTTACACAGTATACTATATACAATGCTATCAAGCAATTTCGCCATCATACCAGACCAAGGTCTGAAAAATTTGTTTTTGATTCTATATGACAGCGGCACTGTGTCCATAAGCTATTTAGTAGTATTATTGTATATATTTTAAACTACTGTATTTTCAGAATCCTTCACCTACGAGTTTCTGAAGTACTTTGTGATTGGGTCTTGTCCTCCCATGTTTAACACATTGGCAAAGCAACCCCGTTGACCCGCCCCCATATGTAAATAGATAAATACAACACTGCCACCTTGTGTCAATTTATCAATTTATTTGGCAATTAAATATATGAATTACTGTTTGCCATAATTAATGGACGCACAAATACACACAACCGTATCGATATCCAGCATTATTAGGTGAATACGCATTACTTCATCAATCCTTAAGTCTCTGTATGTTTAAGACCGCGATGAGAACTTACGTGTCACATTGAATCATGTTTCTCCTCTTGAACTTGTAGTCAAGCGGACATATACACTTTCTTATGACGTGGACGGCTTAATGCTTAGTTTTATTTGTATTACATTCAGCAATAAGTATATGAAGAAATTATTATATAACCGTTTATGTTTATATAGCAATGATGATAGTGATACAACTTCAGACTTTGAAATAAACCAAACGGCCGCTTGAGCAGACTCTCATTTTAATATCGCGAACCATTGGAGACGCTTATGATGAAGTACAGCTGTTTGTAGGGCGCACAAAAAACTGTAAAATAGCGTTTATCAAGTAAACATTTGCGTGGTTAACAGTTATACATAAGAGTATAGGAATGTTTTTATTCACGAACCAAATATAATAAAGATATCAAGTGATTTTGTTCCTTATAATAGGAATGAACGAACAGATTAAACTTTTACACAATGTTATACAGTCTTATACATCGGCAGTAAATCACATCCATATATAGACCTGGCTATATGAACAAAGGTATAATTAACCTTATGGTGAAGACGACGGCTTCGGATATTATGGCTCTAGTTTTTCCACATACGGCAGGTTTGTAGCAAAAGCGTGGCAAAAGACGTCGGCCAGCTGTGACCAGTCTTCCGGTACTGCGCCGAGTTCCGGAACCCCTGTGGTGCAGAGCAAGCGCCTCCGCGGTTCCTCAGTAATAGCGTCGCTGTTAAAGAGAAAGAGGTAAAAGAGGAGCTGTAACATTTGCGTAGCACTGAAATTGCGTGAAAGTTAACCGATTAATATATTATCCAAAACATTGTTCTTCAGTGAGATATGAAAAACGTCGCGTGGGTTCTGGTATCTCGCACTCGGGTGTGTGATGTGCGTGTACATGGTGGCTTGGTATAAAAAGAATGGAGGATGTAGAAATACGTCTTACCAGCTTATATTTTATTATTGATTACTTAAGTATTTTAATATTAGAAAGCGATTATTAAGCGGCCAAGTTATATAAACGGAATAATAATAATATCGCCTCGACCACGTACTGGACTAACAGTATGGATGGAAGGATATTTATTATAATCAGGACACATATTTTTTTAAATGCATTAAAATATATCAATGTTTTGCAGGCATAAATCTCAGCTAATTTGATGTGCAATAATTACACAAGTGATTATGAGTAAATCCGCTAGGTGAAATATCGAACATAGTTTGTTTATATAATTATAAGGTGACCATCTAAGGCCGCGTGTATGTGTCTAATAGCTACCAGGCACGTTTTAAGAAGCCTGGAATACATTAACTTCAAAACCAATGGCCTTTCATCACTGCACAAGCACCAAATATAATTAAAACCTATTATACACGTGAAGTTATGTACGTATGCGTCACTGATATAAATGTATTTTTTTAAAATACGAAGCTCGGTCGATGTTGTTTTAAAACATTAACGTTAAAATGGTCGCAAACGCATTTAAAAGAGAAATAATCTTTCGACAATGAATGAATATATAAAGTAGGTGTAAAGTATGCTTTCTATACGAAATTATTGTGACATATTACAAGCTGTCGAAGTGAACATGCATTCAAACTTGAAGAAAGTATTAAATACCTTTTCATTATTTTAAGTTGAATGGCCATTAAAAGAAGTACACTAAGCACACAGAAAAATTGATTGAACCCGGACCTAAGTGATAAATAGTAAACGACAATGATTGCTTTGGCCGTTCAGGCTTGTTTTAACATTCCACGCGCCAGTAAAACTGCTTGGTCAATTTATATATTAAATGTTATTCAATAATATTAACGCCGTTCCCCCATTTTTATGTTTATGAACAGAAACAAATACTGTCCTCACGGTCTATTTATAGTTGTAGATACAGATACTGATCGTTATATGTCTAACAGTAAATTGTTTTGTGATGTTTATTTCAAGTAGCGGTGCCCATCGTGCCTGTTTCCTTTGTTTTCGATGAGGCAATAAAACACTTTCAAGTTTCTGCTCAGTTTATGGCAAGCTCTAAAGTAGTCAGCCATCCGTAGGTTATTTACCAGTTGACTGAAGGTCGCGACAGCTTTTTAATTTCACAAAACGGCCGGGATTTTCGAGCTTGTAGTTTCAATAGTAAAGACCGTGATGTATTGATATACACAGTAAAAACTGCTGATCACCTAAATAATATGATACCGTTTTGTAAAACCCTCCTTTAATTTCATGCAGAATAAAATGTAATATAAACGTACCGTATTTTATCCGGCAACGAGTGCGTCATAATTGTTAAGTGTTTGTGAATTAAAATGTCGTATTTCACATAACCGATCGCCCAACTTTCGCAATGTTTTGTATACAGCAATCCTATTGTTTGGCTATAAAGCTAAAGTTTAATACAGGTATTTCATCTTGTACATTTATATAGGCTAATGCTATATTTTAGTAGCGCTATACTAATTTTATACCAGTTTTACTTATCTGCTACTTACTTGTCTGCATAATAGCCTAACAGCGCTATGTGAATGGCCGACCTCAAGATTTCAGAAGCATTTTCCTTCATTTCATACAAGATATCACTCTAATAAAATCGGTTCTGAGACAGCAGGCCTACAAATACATGTGTTTTTGCTTTATATTTCACTGCGAAGAAACGCAAAGAAACAAGTGCGAACAAGTATTAAAGTAATTTTTATTAGTGGATAAATCGCTAAACACTATTACATATATACTCTGCCTACATCCATAAAAATAGCACACAAACGCTTAAAATGTATTTGCACTAACGTCCTCGAAAATATAGTGGGAAGGCTGAGTTGTACTGGCGATTTGCTGGAAGCGGTCACCTGTCTGATTTTATGACTTCTCTAGCTTACACAGGCGTTAAGAAATTCTTCTGCAGTAAAACAGATTTACTCTAGTCCCCGCTCCACATGCATGCGCACCACATGTACACCGCGGCATTTCTTTTTGGGGCATCAGGGTTATACACTTTCCAAAGCGATCAGTAAACACGCCAAAATGGTTGTTCACTAAAAATGCAAGGAAATGCTATTTTACAGAAACATTTTGTTCTGATGTTGGGCGCATCTAAGATCGTCATGTTCATCGTGTGATTGGTGCTCCGATATCACTATAAATATGTTAACAGCTAGATTTCCATGTTTAACCCAGGTATAATATCCACGCTACTCCCGAAAAATCTTTTAACATGATGTCAGTGATGCATTCTGGGCCTGCAAGTGTCTTGCATATTACCAGAAATATTTTAGCGCCGGTAGAGGATGGAGCCAGTGAATTATTCTTAAACTGAACGTGCATTAATATAATAACGAGTGAATTAAACCGCCAAGATTAAGATCAGAACGAAGCCAGGCTGTTCCTTTTAATCAGCGTCAAATCGTGCGCTAATTTACTGTGTATCGATTAAGTGTTTCTGCACTAATATAAAAGTTTCTGTGCATCTCAATTTCGTTTTCGCATTCTTCGAATCTATAGGAAAAACAGATCGGTGTCATGTGTTTTATGCGTTGGAGGATGTTATTTAGATTAAAAGTGAATATTGATTTAAACACACAAAACAACGGAAATAAAAAATAACTTTTGCCTGATAACATGAATTAATGAAAGATAAACGCAGCTTAGTTTCTCGGTTTGCCACGTTAATCTTCACGTTTTTTTATTCCGACAACCGTTTGCAGGATCTTTTAACGCACAACACGTCTTTAAGTTGTTTTAAACCCCTATAAAGTTAACGCAATTAAATTACCTAAAATGTCGAAATGCGTTTTAACTGATTATTAATAAGCGTCTTCCTGCAAGCAGTATGTCCAATATATTTTCTGAATTTTCATTTTCAAAAAGGTTTCTTTAAATCATCTATTTCAATTAAAACTGAATTATATTGCTAGAAAAGAAAGATGCTTATCGATCTGAGATACTACGTTGTCAAGATAATTCTACGACTAGGTAATTGGATTACTGTACCCCGCGTGCAGTTGGCTAATCGGATTTTCTTTTAAACACGACAGTCATGAATATATAACTATATATTACACAGACATATGGACACGTCATACAAATGAATATACAAGTCTTGTTACGTTACTTTTTAAGTGTTAGTTTTTCTTCATAATCTCTTGGACTCATATATTCACTTTTTTACGGATCGATTCGATTATGGATCAGATTCTAGAACGGGACAGTCAGAAAAATGACAACGGTGTTCAGTCGTATGTGTGTGCGCGCTGGTGCTATGCGTGCGTGTGTATGTGTGTGTGTGCGTGCGTGTGTGTGTGAGTGAGTGAGTGAGTGCACTGCTATTTCCGTCAAATGAATAAAAAAACGAAGTTTTTCCCCCCCACTTTCCTTCTAATCCTCGCTTTTTATTGGAGGAACATGGTCAGCTGACATTGTCATTCTCTCTGACTTGGAGTGAAGCCTTAGCTATAACATTCGAGCTGTGTGCCTCTAGCGAAGCCCTGAAATAAATTAAACAGAAATCACAGTCCGCGCTCCTGTTAAAACACAGAAAAAATAAAGAGGGAGAGAACGAGAGACAGGGAGGCAGAAAGAAAAACGGAAAGAAAAAGAAAAAGTGGGAGGGAGGGAGAGAGAACGAGTGGGAGAGAGGCAAGGTATGAATTCGTATTTCGCAAATCCGTCGCTCCCTTGCCATATAGCTGGTGGTCAAGAAGTTTTACCCAACGTGGCTCTAAATTCGTCCAGCTATGACCCCGTTAGACATTTTTCGTCCTACGGGACAGCTGTGGCCCAGAACCGGATCTACTCCTCACCTTTCTATTCGGCCCAAGATAACGTTGTTTTTGGATCCAGCCGGGGACCGTACGAATATGGAGCTAACGTGTTCTACCAAGACAAGGATGTTCTGCCTAGCTGCAGGCAAACTAGCATGGGACAGACTGCACAGAGCTCGCTTGCACAGGACTACACCTCGGAACAGGGCAGAACAGGATCACAAGAGCAGAAAGGAAGCATTCAAATCTATCCATGGATGCAGCGAATGAACTCTCACAGTGGTATGTATTACAACTCCAAGAGATAAATTAAATAAATTGGCCTGTTTTATGACCGGCCCGGCAACAGAACAAGCGAAGCTCCTTTTTATTACCTCATAAAGCATTACTGCAGCACTCTGTCGCCGGCTATAAAAGCCTTTTATCTTTACAGGAAATCCCTTTTGGTCAAGCGACCACCATCCCCCACCATCACCAGAAATTAACAAAAGTTTTTAAGGCGTTTTGTATAGTATTAATCAATTTTCACTATTTAAACTGAAGCCTAAAAGTCAGGCAATGCTTCGCGCATTCTTCAGAGTATCACTGCGTATACTTACCTTACTTTTGACCATGTTAAAATGCGTTTGCATATAAAGGTAGAAGTAGCTTATTATTTAGTATTTCGACTTCCGAAAATGCCAATAATTCCATATAATCCTGACGCAAACTGAGTGCATTCACGCGATTGTGTGCTGCAGTAATGAAATGCCTTCATTTTAATAAATTTACTTAATCTAAACTTTTGAGTCAGCTTTCAAACAACATGTGAAATTTGGGTAGTGTAATATGAAATACTATAATGAATATATGAAAATAAAATGTAAACACCATTTTAAATGTATTTTTACACAGGAGTCGGATACGGGTCAGATAGACGGAGGGGTCGGCAGATTTACTCCCGGTACCAAACTCTAGAACTCGAGAAGGAATTCCACTTCAATCGTTATTTGACCAGACGCAGACGTATCGAAATCGCCAACGCTCTCTGTCTTACAGAACGCCAGATCAAAATCTGGTTCCAGAATCGCCGTATGAAATGGAAAAAAGAGAGCAATCTAACTTCGACTTTGATGGAAAACGGATCTACTGGAGCAACTCAAGAAGCAGAGAAGGAGGATACCGAAGTGGACACGGACGAGAAGAAAAAAGAGAAAACGCCGATTTCCTAATCAACAAATACATTAGTGATATATTAAAATATAATTAAACTACCTATCTTAAATTTTATTTGGCACAATTTTTACACATAGGTATGCACACATGTTCGCACGCATATATGAGTGCGCGCACGATATCACACACATATAACGACAGCAAGATGCATTTAAAATGGACATCACTGTGCTATAGTAAGAAACATGCAATTTCAGGAAATACGTGTTTTTCGCTTTAATTGTTTCGTGTCAGATTTGAGTGATCCTCGGTATGGACAGAATTCCAGTTAATGACTTGACATTCCCTGATCATTCCCTGCTCTACAAGAATGGACTGCGTTAAAACAACAGATCTAGTACCCTTAAAACATATTGGACGCTTTATACTAAAATACTTTGTCTCATAAAATTCTGTGAAGTTGTATCTGGCAAAATGTTTTCCTTAACGTGGAAACCTGCTGTGTGCTAGTTAAGCAGCGCACACGTAGGTTATTCCCGATAAGTGTGAAGGTAATGATACATTTTGTTTATTACGAGCATTCGTGCTGTCTGTTTAGCTATTTTCTTGTATAAATGCATATGAACAAAAGTTGTACTTGGACGAACGATACTACCTGAATTGTTAATATGACTTGTATATATGGTGTGCTTTATTCATGTGAGAGCTTTCGTGTACAACCTACAGCTTTGAGTGTCGTCGATGCATTATGTTTAAAAGTGAGCAAAATAGTCGTGTTGTTATCAAAAACGTAAACTTTAGCAAGACGAAGTATGGAAAATACATTTTCTTTTTGTTGTTTGACATTCACGTCCAAACGTATTTGTGAGTATTTAATAAAATTGTTATTAAAAGTGCATCTTTTGTATGTCTTTAGGAAGGACGTCATGACCACGAATGTTTTCACTTTTTATGCACCATTTAAGAATTTTCACGTTGCAAAATACATTTAACCGTATAATAAAATTTTTGACTTTTCCAAATATGCACGCCTTTCGCAAGGTCTTTAAAAATACGCTTAGCAAAGATCAAGACGTTACTCCATCAGATAATACATATTTTAATGTCAAACCATATAAGCCACATTTTCAACATTTTTTGTCTGAATGTCGTCAATGAAATAAGACTCCACTTTATTATTGTTTAACTGGGAAGACTTTTCCAAAGGACACCAAAATGATGAACAAAGCGGCCACACCAAACATTCTTAAGTCGAAAGAACAATTTACAGCGGCGGGTTTTGATTTGTAATGGTTGAAATAAGTTTTGCGATTCACTACCCAGAGGAATGCCTTGAACTGGTAAAGTTCTAATTAATTCATAACTACAATGAATCTAGTATTGCACATACAATGAGTTCGACCAAAACATCAACCAGGATACTAAGGAAATTTGTAGCATTATTATTATCCCTGTGTTACCTATTTAAAAATGACTTATTTGGTATTATTAGCGATAAAGGAACTCACAAAATTAAATAGTGTCCACTAGATCAATCACCAGTTTGTGTGAAGGATAAATCATAAAGGTATATGTAAACCATTACACGCTTATTTACATGTTTAGAGGTTTCAATTTTAATGTCTAGAGGAATCGATTAATATTAACAATAAATATTTATATTTTACACATTAATCAATTAGCTGTATTGATACATTTCTGCAGTAGTTATTTTACAGCAAAATAACATTGCTTACGCTTAGGCCAGTTTGCCATTTTAGAGCGCAATATAACGTATGAACTGCAAGAAGAAAAAACAATAAAAATGTAAAAACGTGATTTTCTTCGTATCCTGCATAACTTTTAATATTCTCGTTTCTAATGAGATAATGGGAACAGTCGTACATGCTCATCTATCTATCTATCTATCTATCTATCTATGTATCTATGTATCTGTTTATTTATTTGTTTGTTTATTTATTTGCTTCCCAAAGGAACTCATTATGTTACTGTTCACACAATGTATGAAGTAGCATAATTGCTTCGCAAGAGAAGGACAATTTTGGGTTAAATCGTTCGCCATGGACCACTGCAAGGCGCGCAATGAGTATGTAAGCACATACCCCGTCTATAATACTTCTAGATGGATCACAACAAAGTGTTTAGGGCGATGGGTGTCGACGCCATGTTCTGACCCAGTTCTGGCACCAGGTGACGCTCTCAGCCTACTGTCCAATACCTCCGCCCGACCAAGCAACTGTCCCCATCGCCACGTTATCAAACGCGGGTTCTCCAGCTTCCATCAGTAACCTTCCGGTGTGATCAAGTCAAATTTACGACTGCCCAACAGAAACACGTGACTTCTTTCCCATATTTGGGCAATGCACGTAGAATAAAGGAAAAAATAAAAAAATCCCCCACCTATAAATCCTGGACATATTTAGGACAAAAGCCCCTAAAAAGCAAAAATCAATCCCAATAATGATAGGCGCTATCAATGCACAAAAACATTCATAACTAAAGGTTACCGAGGTTTTTGTTCAGTGTTAGTTTCTGTTGAAATGTTTCTGCTTGGTGTTTGGTGCATTTTCCCATAAAATGAGCTCGTACGTAGCTAACTCCTTTTACAAGCAGACACGGGAGGCGTCTGCCTCCGCCATGCAAAACTACAGCTATGGGTCTGTATCTGAGGTCCATCAACCCGGTTTTTGTTATGGTGAGATTGACCTCAGCGGGTCTCTCTCTTGTCCGAGCTCATCGAACCCCCTAAAACGCGGAGAGATGAGTACAAGTCTCGGTAGTTTTTCCAACACGACGTCGTCACCGCCACGGTCTCGCTCAGCCATGGGTTCCCAGGAAAACCCCATAAATGTTAGCACCAAAGGCTCTCTAAATCGGGGGCTGTACAATGAAAAAGCCGAGAGGGACAAGGAGTTGGGCAGCATTCATTCTGACAAGACAGGAGCGAGCGAAATAAAAGCTGCAGGCATTCAAACCGTCCAGCCAGGAAGACAACCGAATCACTCGGCTCCACCAAAGACCAGCCAGCCACAAATGTATCCGTGGATGACAAAACTCCATATAAGTCACGGTAAAGTTCTAACTTTTTTCTTATTATTTGTAGAAAGGGAATAGAAGGTTTCTTCTAAGATATCCTATATGTCTCAGCGTTTTTCATCTTTATTTATTCCATTCTAAACTCTTGAATTTTACAGGCCATACTTGGAAATCATAAAACTCACAGTCGTAAATTTTATGACAAAGGCACCAATTGCTCGTAAAGCTGTCCTGTTACTACGGAGAGCTGATCTGTGTCCAAATTTATGGTATCGCAACTGGATAAGAGATACAAAATTTTCAAAAATTTAAGAAACTCTCTTTGTTTTGTAACAAAAAATACATTAAAAATAAAAATCGGTTAAAGGGGAAGAGGTAGCGAGTTGATTTGGCGGAGTGCGTTTGATTTGACATTTTGACATTTGTTGATAAGTAACAAAATGTAAAACTCTGTCCACTCGTCATTCTAGCAGTGTAACCCCCAACCCAATTTTAAACCGTGCTGTTTACAAAGCAAGACTATACTATACACTAATACTATAATTACTATAATACTACAATGGTAACACAATATCATGTTTAAAGATATTTGAACCTTCAAAAACTGTGCCAAAGTAGGATTTATATTGCTTTGGAATAAAACGGATCAAGAAACTGGATTTTTGAGCAAGTTACGATAAAACACAGAAACCTTCGTGAATAATCGAACAATGATTTAATATATTAGCCTACTTTATCCATAGATGTGTGAGTTATCAGTAATTGAGTAAGTGTGTTTTTTATGTGATTGGCACTATCATGACCGTAGCATATATGTATGTATGCGTGTGTGTGTGTGTGTGTGTGTGTGTGTGTGTGTGTGTGTGTGTGTGTGTGTGTGTGTGTGTGTGTCATATTAGCTTAAGATGTAATTAGCTTCTTAAGGACGTTTACTGCTGTGCTTAAGATAAGATTGTGTGTGAGTGCGTGTGTTTCTTTTTCTCTGAATACACTCCAGAATCTGACGGCAAACGCTCCAGGACGAGTTACACGCGGTCCCAAACTCTGGAACTGGAGAAGGAGTTCCATTTTAACCGGTATCTCACCCGCCGGAGACGTATAGAGATTGCGAATAGCCTCTGCTTGAACGAGAGGCAAATCAAAATTTGGTTCCAGAACCGGCGTATGAAGTGGAAAAAAGACTCAAAGCTTAAAGCAAAAGATTCTATATAGACTATCCAGCAGATTTTACTTCGGATTCAGTACGCAAACGACATGTAAAGGAAGAAAGAATTTGGGTATACATAATACAGGAAGAATAGACCTTCAGTAACAGTACTGTGTCATCAACTGTAAAAGACTTGTATTTGCTACATTTTTGTATGTTGTAAAAAGTAAATGTAAAAGATTTTCCCCAATAACTACAATTACTACTTAACTGTTGTGGTCTTTGTTCTGTGTGTTGACAAATAAATATACAATTTAAAAGGACTCAAGGTTTTTCTTTACACCCCCGTCAGTGTGATTATTGTGTCGATGCAGACGTTGTTTTGAGCGGAATTAGATTCTATTCAGCGTTTCCATGACCCCATTCACTCCGGAGTGTCAATAGGATTTCCCTGCTGCTGTGTCCTCACTCGGTGTGTCCATGGCTTGGAGTTCTATTATTATTATTATTATTATTATTATTATTATTAACATTAAGCATACTAATATTAAATGGTACTAGCAGCAGCGGAAACAGGCTAAATGTATACTTTCAGTGCAAAGTATTTTTTAAAGCGAAGTAGAAATGAAGAAGAATTCATTACATTTATTACATTCTGTACACAAAACAAGGGCTCAAGCCTCAGCTCGAGGTCAATTGATAAAGAATCTTTAACGCAGCATTAAACGCTTTTAGTGGCGAATGGGAAAGCGCTTGGTGGAGCCCCAGCCATTTGACTAAAAGTTACCTATTCTACCACTTAGAAAAGTAACAGAGAGAATATTGCATCGACATCAAACAAGATACAAATTTAACAGAAACAGAATATCTATTCTTTTTTATCATTAACACATGAATAATAAACTCCGATATCGTGTTCCATTAATGTTTGCTGAGCTTCTTCCACACCCCCTTTTCTCGTGATTTCTTGTGATTTTGTATAATGTCCCCAGTGACGCGCCAGGTTCAGGCTGCCCCGTATTATATATGCATTTAACCTCACCCTTGGAGCGGTGCACGTGCCTTTCCCAATAAAACCCATTTTTAATGGATACGCACCACTACGGGCCAGCAGGAGCTTCGGGGCGAATTTTAAGGATGCAACGTTGTCCAAAACGTTTAAGGACAAAACACTGTTTTTTCCATGTTGGAATACTTATACTCTGTCTGTGGCGGTGTCTTATTTTTTTATATAAATCAATTTCTCGGGCCAAGAACAGGAGAATGGTTACAACTCAAGTTCGACCTTATAAGAATACGGATAAAGGTAATGTTTTAGTACTGTTCCTCGTTACATGGGTGAACATCAGTTCATTTCATTGTTTGTTCCATACGAGGAAGCATGTGTTCTACATTCAATATTTACGAGCCTTATATTCTGAGATACTTAATGAAATATACGTCAATATAGTTAACGTCAATTAACTATAAAAGTCCTTACCCTCTTCTTAAAGACATTTTCACCGACTGTTTTGGCTTAAAATAAATATATATGCTAAACACATCACTCAATGATTATTTTTTTAATAAACTGAAAACTTCCTTACCCGTCTTTCACCAGACCTTCATGTCCCGTTCGAGTTTGAGTTAACTGGGCCTATGCCCCGGTACTTAATTCACGAATACTCTTATTTATGTGCTTTGACTAAATTACATAAGAGTGTGAACAATCCAAGAGACATACATGTTAAATTCGCTCTTTATTGCTCTTAAAAGTGGATTTGGTTTAGACTTAAAGCTGCTAAAAGGATTTCCAAACATACTTTTCTTTCTTTTGAAGCTGACAGTCCAGCTCCTTCCGTTTTCACTGGAATTATTTACAGTACAGACAGATGCCTGTAAAACTTTATGACCCTAACGCCTAATAAAACTTTACAACGTTTCCTAGCACCTTTCAAACAACGAGAATTGTTTCCGTTTCACAGTCTAAGACGTAGTTCAGGAAAGGACTGGTGTCTGAGACTTTAATTAGAGCTTCTTGCTGTGGCCAACTTACTGCTTTGGTCAACAATTTAATTAAGGTCCCGTCTCCTCAGCACGGTTGACAGCTTTCATTGAGAAATTCCATATTTTTTGCAGATGAGTGTAAAGTATAAATTAATATTATACACATATATACTACAAAAATATACATAGGCGTTCATGTTAATGTATTAATAATAATAATCTATGAAAACACAATCTCTGAGTTAGTTTCCACAGTGATGTGTGTACATCATACTAGGTTCTGTAACCGGTTAAGTGTCATGTAAAAGGAAAACACGTCATCGATCATACTCAAGAAACTACTAACAGCAGTATAGAGAAATTGACGTGAGCTTCTGTTTTAGATAAATACCGTAGTTGGTTTGTGTACATAATTAACCACTGAAATCCCCCTGAAAAGAAATCCTTTGCATCTTAAGCCCCAACCATCCAATTATAGGAGTAATTCTGCTCAAAATAAAAGACCTCGAGAGAGCCCCTGGGCTCCCGTGAATGAACACCAAACTTACGGCAAGTTATTCCTTCAAACTAAGCAGCAGGTAGCGATGATTCATTACCTCCTTTTGATTCTCTGCGTATTTTTCATTTCATTACGATCTTCTGGATGCTATTAACGTAAATAAAGAATGAGGGTTTTCGGGCATAGCTTTTGCCAGCCTTTTAGTCCAGTCATCTTTCTTCGCTCACTGTAGTATGTGTTTTAAATTTTTTTTTCTGGTGCGCGGTAGGAGACATAAGGAGGAAAACTTGACTTACCCCATCGGCCATTTGGTTGTGTTTTACAGTTCCTGGACGTCCTGCTTCGGTGGAAATAGAGGAATTGAAGAACAAGCGTTCCCAGTTATCACAGAAAGTTTCAAGCACAATTGTAGCAACCTTTTGTTAATTCTTTTCCTTTCTTTTTTTTTTTTGCCTGTCTTTTTTTGTACTTCTGAATAAACTTTTGAAGGTTATTATGCCAGTTCCCTCAAGCAGTGACCCTGACTGGCTCACGGGGAACACGTGGTGTCATTAAACTAAGTTTTATGGCTTGACAGAGCTGACAAACCCTCAATATATTTACATCATATATAATCTTAACTGTCCGGAATCGCAGCTGTTGGCTACTCTTATCTCGAGGACAGAGGGTACGTAGCGTTTAGTGTGGATTACCCTGTGCGTTAGTCTGTATCCTCAATGCATTTGAGTCCGGCAAATGGAACCGCGGAGGCTCAGTAAGATAATCTTGTTTCTTGTGCATTTAATGAAATCACACCTGCCCCAGCAACGCCCACGGGGGTTTAATTAATACTTAAATTTAATATTTCTTTGAGAAATGCTTTCTTTTTCTTTCGCTAATGGATTTCTTTTAGTGTCTAATCTGTCGCTTGTTTTCTTCGATTCTCAGTCCATTTGATCCTGTGTCAATTTGATAAGGTGTTTGAAACCTTTTGTTTAAAAATCAGTAAACTGAAAGCGTTGTAATGTGATTTCCGGGTTGGTGAATGAATATGGAAAAAAGGGGAAAGTTTGTCGAATGGTTCTACCATTGCTTTACCCTCTCGTAGGCATACGTACTTGCCTTTAACGAATGCACTTCACGGCCGGTTGTTATATGCGGGCATTTATTGCTTGTTGTCGTT
This sequence comes from Mormyrops attenuatus, assembly GCA_026777985.1. Taxonomy (NCBI): domain Eukaryota; kingdom Metazoa; phylum Chordata; class Actinopteri; order Osteoglossiformes; family Mormyridae; genus Mormyrops; species Mormyrops attenuatus. The sequence goes on from JAODKC010000088.1 coordinate 1,468,717, forward strand.
TTCCTTTTGGACTTTGTGGCAGTTCTGCATTTGCGGTCGCTTTAACTATATTGAGAGGGGATTTGAGCAATTAAAACAGAACGACGGCCCACGTAGCCTGCCTTAAACGTCTCCTGAACTGTTTGCGTGCACTGCGGTGTCTAATACGAATTACTACTGATAGTTTAAAAGTGTCACCAACTAAGTACTCCGAGAATATTATTTAAATATTTTTTCAACGTTCACTGTTTTAGGACGAGACATAAATGAGAATACGAAGCACCACTAAAGATAATTACTTTTTGCACTGTAAATCAATAACATTAAGTGTCACAGGAATCACACGAAACATCTAGTACCACTTATCCGAAACTACTACAGTATATATCTAAACCAGAATATATAAAACTTACTTGTTGATATGTTGATGAAATAAAAACTAGTAGTGGGCCTATGTTGTTTTAACTACTTTTCCTAATACCACTGTTTGTATATGTGTATAGGTGTGTGTGTGTGTGTGTGTGTGTGTGTATATATATACAAAACATACTGTAGTTTTTAGAGACAAAACGTTGATATGCCGGGTTTTACCCTTTTACCATATATGCAGGACTCACCTACTACTACATGAGAGCTAAAAGTTGTTCTTTAAAAAAAGATTTAGATGAGCCTAGCTTTGGTTTTCACTTATCCTGAAGTGGGTGCTACTTTTAAAGAGAATTTAGAACATAAGTGAGGGGACTTTAAATCTCCAAACTCAGGGGAAAGTCTAGCAACACTTTCCCGGACTCTTCAGTCAAACTCAGATATCAAGATAAGAATGGGAGGCAATTAAAGGCCTGAAGTGAGACATGCTGAAACATATAGTTATTGTTGTCATGGTGACTGTGCATATCTAGAGTAGGACTGGATCATCAGCTGTGTCTGTTATCTGGGTCCAATTTAGGGCCCCTCTGTTGAAGTTACTACCTGAAAAATCTAGGTACATAAATGGGGAAAATCTGTAATTTTATGAGGATACGTGTTGGCCAAATCAATGAATGCAGTGTAATTACATGTGAAGGCAAGTGGAATTTGGTGGTACTTTTCAAAAGGGTAATTTTAAGCTACAATTGAATTTTTACATACAGTACAAAAATGCCTTATCTTTGAGTGGAAATATTCAGTGTATGTTTCAGCAATGCCACACATGCAACCGAGTCTTTTCTTTCACAAATCAATCAGGGAAGTATTTTGCTATATGACATTTTTATAAACATTCTTGTTTTATCTGATTGGGCAGAATGCTGATTATTTAATATTGTCCCTTTAATTATCATTTACAATTGTGATTGGATGGTTGGGACACTTTTCATCCTACTTCTTAACTGCTTACATTCGTTCAGTCAATATCAGCACAAAGTTTACATCTAACACAAACTAAATATGTCTCCGTTTACTATATTTCAGGAATGACCACTGACCATTCACCATGAGAGCATATCATTCTCATGATAATTTATAGTTTCATGTTACTATAACTTTAAATGGAGTTTAATACATATAATTTCTTGCTGTCTCTAGTAAATTGTGCTGCTTAGCATGCATTTGCCGCATTGGTGGGTGTTTGAATGATTAGCTGCTCTGTGTAGTCAAGTGGGCCTCACTGTCATACCATCCATATTCAGATAAACAGCGACACGAAATAACATCTCCCCAGGTCAGCAGTCACATGTAGTGACCATGCTATAAAAGTGATTGTAATTAATGTTATTAATAAGGGTTATATTGTACATGCATATATTTATTGAAACAACAAGATTATTTTTGGTGCTCTTTTTGACATCCAAGCTGGAGGGGAGAAACAAAAGTGAAACCAGTAGGTTGTGGTTTCTTTTGCAGAATGGAGTTTTACATTCTGAGAATGCCATGTGACAGAAAATGTAGGATAGCTGAAAATTGCTCATGTTCTCATTTATGCTGAATGAAATGAAACAGCGCGCGAGTTATATAATAAGCCGAACAGGGAATTTGAAAACAATGCTACAAAAAGCGTTATTGAATCAAATAAACTATCGGGCATTGTTAGCTTTCGGCATATGTCTTGTGGCATCTGTGCGTTCTTTATTTACAAAATAAAAAAAAGCACTTTCTAAAAGAGAAGTAGGCCCCTCTGTTTGTTTTAGCCAGATCTATGCCTTGAACATGATGGGATCCTGGTTGTTTGGCCCGTGTTGATCCTCCGGATAGGTGGCATGGTAGCTCAGCGGGTAGTACTCTTGCCTTACACCTCTACAGTTGCTGTATAGAATCCTGCCCCTGCTCTGTCTATGAGTTTGTTGGACTCCCCATGTTGTATAGGCTTCTTCTGGGTATTCAAGTTTCCACCAACAGTCGAAAGAAACGTAGGTAGAATAAATGCTGTCTCCAAATTGCCTGTAGTGTGAGAGTGTGAGTGTCCGCCATTCTGTGTTGGGTGTACGCCTTCCTCGTGTCCGCCATTCTGTGTTGGGTGTACGCCTTCCTCGTGTCCGCCATTCTGTGTTGGGTGTACGCCTTCCTCGTGTC
>JAODKC010000088.1:1471342-1501763 GCA_026777985.1 Mormyrops attenuatus
CGCCATTCTGTGTTGGGTGTACGCCTTCCTCATTCCATGTGCTGCATGGAGGAGGCTCCCCCTGATCAAGGTACATTTTTGGAAGTTGGATGGTTCTTAACCACTGCTTGCAGGCATTAGATTTTACCCTCTTTAACACAAGTTACTATTTTTTATGGATACAGGAAAAGAAGCATGACAAGGCATTATCAGACAGACAAGGAGTAGAACAGTATGTGAAATTATAACATTTTGACTGGCTTGCTTTAAAAACAAACCAGCTTGAATTCCATTATATTATGCTCCATTAAGCTGCTGGTTTTATTGACAGATGGGTTTAAGTTCATTTGACACTGTAAATGTAAACAAAATGTTAAGTTATATTATTGTTTCAAAAAAGCGAATAATGTAGTGTACAGCGAGTTCGATTGTGAGGTAGATGCAAAGTAGGGTGATAAGAGTATCTAAGGGAAAGTGTAGAGCAGACGGAGGAGAAACTGATACAGCAAATACAGTAATTAGGGAGGAGCTGCAGTTGTTCATATGGAAAGACCTGAGTATGTTCTTTAATAACTGCTTTAAATGTTACTTGAGCCACCCCCTTTCCATATTGTGCTCCTTTTGATGTATTTTTTTTTTGTTGGTCCTGATGACCCACCACCAGAGGGGGCACTGCCGGTCCCTGGGCATCTCCTGGTAAACTGGTAAACAAACTATAGTCACATGTAGTATAAGCTCACTGGCCAGCATTTGAGAAAACTCAAGCGTCATTGCATCCACACGTACATTATGAACATTTAAGAAAGTTCCAGAATATCTGAATGTCTCCTTATGAATTTTAATCTTACTTAAGCTTAAACATTCTATCAATTCATTAAAGGTAGTCTTGGTCTGCACATGGCTCTAAATCAAGTCTCTGTGAAGAACATTTAATTTCTGCTTACAAGTCATGCTAATTTATTAAGAGAGAACTATCAAAGAATTATTTAATGCAGAGTCATTGCATTACCCATCCATTTTTTAACCACTTATCCTGGTCAGGTCGCCTTTGAGCCCCTCCCAGGCCGTACAGCCAGTGTGTGAAATACTGGGGGGTCTGGGGGGGTCCGACACCCCCGATTAACCCATCAGACTCCCCGAAAGCCTCAAAAGCAAAATTTTAAGGGGGTCTCAAGATCGGTATTGCGCAACAATAGGGAGATGGGGACCCCCCCCCGAATATTGACGAGTATTTCGCACACTGCGTACAGCTGAGGTGCCCCTTGATAGGATGCTAGCCCACGGCAGGGCACGTATATCTGCATGCTAACAACCGTACACTATGGGTCACTTAGGGACACCAATTAGCCTAACTGCAGGAGATGACTGAGTTTTTAAAAAGCCCTTTTTTCAAAATGTCAGTTTTGCCACAACAGCTCAGTCTCCAGGCTGTGAGCAGCACCTGCTAGTGTTTGTTATCTATAAGCATTTATTTAGCAGCAGAGGTGGATAGTTCAGGTCCAGAAAGTAAAAATCCAGACCAAGATTTTCATTCAACCAACCAGTTGAGTACTCTGTGATTGTGACTCCCTATGCTCAACTGGTTAGTTGAAACAAAATCTTGGTCTGGATTTTTACATTCCGGATCTGACCTATCCAACTCTCTTTAGCAGACATATTTATTCACAGTGGGAATCTGAGAGCAGGGTCACCTGATGTCCTTAGCTCAAGAGCCCAATTAGGATAAGATCACACTGCCGGCCTCTGGACTGGCAACCCTCTGATCAAGGACAGAGATCCCTGTCCCGCTGTGCTTCCCCCCACCATTCTGCTGTATCAGCCAGAACGTGCTCTTAATGATACGCGTTAGCATGCACATGGTGTCATGTTTCGCAAGGAAAGATGCAGTGATTTAAATGTGAGTTGAGTGTGAGAAAGGGAAAAAAATGAAATCTAAAAAATCTTTAAAAATGTATCCGGATTTTTATTCACCCTCATTTTTTCACTCTTTCCTTTTATGTTGAGTTGGCATAGGACAAGTGGGTATAGAAGATGGATAGATGGATGGATGGATGGATGGATGGATGGAAGATCAGGCAATGCAGGATTCGCCATGTGTGTTTACTACATACTATACATGGTTCATTATGGAAATCCAGCAACACAACTGTGGTATGAGCTACAGCCTCACCGATGACTTGCAACTATAGATGCCCAATCTGGATTTATGTTATGCTTCTTTAGTTAAGAACAGCATCAATCCATCAGCAGCGATAACAGTGAACGTGTGATTTTCTCATGATGTTTTTATTGGAGTGGATGTTGGCATTTGTTGAAATGATTTGGGAGGTTACTGCTTCCATCTGGACATCAGCACCTGCAGCTTGTCGTGAAATGTTACCGTCAAGGTCGGCTAAATACACTCATGTCATAAAATAGAAAAAGAAAACACAGAAAAGAATCCTAGAAGTTAAACCGACAGGAAATGCTCAGTGGTCAAGAAAAAATGTTAAACGATGAGTCATTTAGGCAAGGCAAGGAAGGTGTGGAAGGGGACGTACAGTGACATCATTATTGAAAATGAATCTTTTAAATATATAGATTCCTTTGACAAAAAATACACCACAAATGAGAATATTACAGCAGTGCACTGCTGTCTGCTATTTAGAATGCTAAGGACAGAGCTTATCCTCTTTCTCTATTATTGTATTTCTTAAGGCAGTATTTACTGTTTCATGCAAAAATCAGTAAGAAAAGATTTGGTACTTCTCTGTTATACAGTAACAAATAAAGTGATTTAATGCGATAAAATAAAAAGACAATGATGACGAAGTCACAACCGTGCATGAATAATTTGTGTTCATTTATATGATTCTGAGAAAATCAAATAATTTACTGTAACAAAAATTATCAAAGTAAAAATGTCACTCAGCACATGATCACTCAATAATAAGTTGACACAACCGCCAGTCAAGATGACACACTATCTGTATAAAATATTTTTATGTGTCTTCGTTGTAATCTATATTTCATACTATCCTGCTTTCACCATAACAGATAATGCTATAAATCATTATTATAGAGTATTGATTTCCCTTTCCAACTAAATCAGTCATTAAAAATTCATTTTTATATGAAAAATAATCATGTGACTGGAAGAGGTTTGTACTGTGGGAGTGCAGTGGGGGGAAAAACCAGTAAGACACATACCTATCATACATATATACACCATTAATCGTTGAATTCAGATGCTTGATTTAGACCCTTTGCCACAGGTGTATAAAATCAAATATGCAGTCATGTCATGTAGCCATGCAGTCAGGTTTACAAACATTTGTGAAAGAATGGGTCATTCTGAAGAGCTCAGTGAATTCAAGCGTGGTACTATCATAGGATGCCACCTTTCCAATAAGTCAGTTTGTGAAATTTTTTCCCTGCTAGATATTTCATGGTCAGCTGTGGTTATTGTGATATTATTTCAACTTGGAAGCATTTAGGAACAACAGAAACTCAGCCACAAAGTGGCAGACCGCATAAAGTAACACAGCGGGGTCAGCATGTGCTGAGGCGCATAATACATAAAAGTCGCCAATGTTCTGTCGACTCAATAACTGCAGAATTCTAAATTTCCTCTGGCATTAACCGCAGCACGAAAACTGCGTACTGGGAACTTCATGGAATGGGCTTCCATGGCTGAGCAGCTGCATGCAAGTCTCACATCACCAAGTGCAATGCCAAATGTCATATGGAGTGGTGTAAAACACGCTGCCACTGGACTCTGGAGCAGTAGAAATGTGTTCTGTGAAGTGACAAATCATGCTTCTCTGTCTGGCAGTCTGATGGATGAGTCTGAGTTTGGCAGATGCCAGGAGAACATTACCTGCCTGACTGCATTGTGCCAACTGTAAAGTTTGGTGGAGAGGGGATAATGGTTTGTGATTGTTTTTCAGGGGTTGGGCTAGGCCACTTAGTTGCAGTGAAGGGAACTCTTAATGCTTCTGCATACCAAGACATTTTGGACAAATCTATGCTTCCAACTTTGTGGGAACAGTTTGAGGAAGGCCCTTTTCTGTTCCAGCATGACTGTACCCTAGTGCACAAAGCAAAGTCCACAAAGACATGGCTGGGTGGGTCTGGTGTGGAAAAACTTGACTGGCCTGCAAAGAGCCCTGACCTCTACCCCATCAAACACCTTTGGGATGAACTAGAACAGAGAATGAGATCCAGGCCTTCACATCTAAGATCCATGCCTGACCTCACATATGCTCTTCTGGATAAATGGGCAAAAATTCCCACAGACACATTCCAAAATCTTATGGAAAGCCTTCCCAGAAGAGTGGCAGCTGTTACAGCTGCAAAGGGGGGGACCAACTCCATATTGATGCCTATGGTTTTAGAATGGAATGTCATAGAAGTTCCTGTAGGTGTAACGGCCCAGTGTCCCGATACTTTTGTTCATATAGTGTAGCATGCAGATCCATTCCAGGTAATAACATGTGTGCATATATAATGTGCCTGTGCTGTCATCTCTGAGCCATAGTGTCTATAAGAGGTACAGAGTGACAATGAACTTCGTTGTTGTTGGGGGTAGGGCTGAAACAATTACTCGAATAATTCGATTCATAAAAATCCTTGAAGAACATTCTCTGCCTCAATTATTCGCTTTATGATCCATGAAACTATTATACACAGATGGCAGCGGCACACAGATGCACTAAGAGGAAAACAAAACGAAGAGACCAGTGATAATGGCAGAAACTGCCAAAAATTTTGGGAGCATTTCTAGTTGAGATTCAAAGAAAATGTTGTACAATGCAAACATTGTAAAAACCAAATTCACATTTTGCGATTTCTCAAGTTGAAATACTCCAAACTTTTGAAAGTTTTCTACCACTTGCCTCTTTCTTTCGCATCATTCAAGTGTTTTATCAAGCTATTAGCCACATTTGCTAACTTGTGCAATAAAGTTTCGGTTTTCGTGACATGAAAACCAGTATTTGTTTATTCAAAGACCTGTCTGGCACATGTGCTTTCTTTTATTCTCATATATGAACAAAATACTTATGTTATCCTATTACTCAATTAATCGTTAAAATGAAAAAAAAACATTAGAATACTCTATAGGTGCAAATGTAGTTGGATGGATTGTACTGGGTGTTACTTAGCAATATGAAGTATACATCAACATTTTAATGATATGTCTGCCAACTCAGAGGTGACGAAACCAGAAGTCACATGCATATATAAACGGACGGTGCACAAACTTTCTACAGGTGTCTGCTAGATGGCTAATCACTTTCTGCTACCTGCATGGTCCTGTGAATGGGGCTTTGTGGAGATTTGACTGTCAAGAAAGGTGCTGGCGGTATTAGCTTCTGTCTCCAGAAAAGAAATTAGTTAATATCTTTACAGCTTATTCAAGCCTTGATATACACTGGGAAAAGATTCCATTTAAAAAGGAAAAGAATTTGGAGGGTTAGGGATAATTGCTACATGTGAGATGTTTATCTGTATGTACAGATAACTGGTGTATGAAAAGATTTGTCATGGACTTTTCACAGCAGAGATACTTTAGTTATAAGCTAATAGACCCATAGTCTTTATAATTGCGCCTGATCACAAATCACATGAATAAAACTATTTCAGATATGTTAAACAGAATCAGTCAAGCAGGTGGGACCACTGCTTTGTGCTTTTTCTGGTTCATAGGTTTACATATTGCCATGTTTCTGTCGTTGTCAATGTCTGGAAATACAACCCTGCTGGGATGCTGTGTAAAGTGTAAATAAAAACAAAATGCAAGGATTTGTAAATCATATAAACCCGTATTTCATTGAAAATACAACAAATACAACATATCAAATATTGAAACTGAGAAATGTTATCGTTTATATATGTTCAATTTGAATTTGATGCCAGCAACATGTTTCAAAAAAGTTGGAACAGGGGCAACAAAAGACTGGAAAGGTTTTGTAATGTTAAAACAAAACACTTGGTTGAATATATCATAACTAATTAGGTTAATTGGCAACAGGTCGGTAACATGATTGGGTATAAAAAGAGCCTCCCGGAGAGGCAGAGTCTCTGTGCGGTGAAGATGGGGAGAGGTTCACCACTCTGTGAAAGGCCGCATGGGCAAATAGTGCAACAATTTAAGAATAATGTTCCTCAATGTAATATTGCAAAGAATTTGGGAATTTCATCATCTATGGTACATAATAATATTAAAAGATTCAGAGAATCAGGAGAAATTTCTGTATGCAAGGGACAAGGCCGAAAACCAATATGAGATAGCCGTGATCTTCGGGTCCTCAGGCAGCACTGCATCAAAAATAGACATGATTTTATAGTGGAAATCACTGCATGGGCTCAGAACACTTCCAAAAACCATCTATGAACACAGTTTGTTGCTGTATCAAATGCAGGATGAAACTCCACCATGCAAAGTAGAAGCCATATCTAAACAGGATCCAGAAACGCCACCAACTTCTCTGGGCCTGAGCTCATTGAAGATGGACTGAGGCAAAATGGAAAACTGTCTTGTGGTCTGACAACCCAAAATTTCAAATTCTTTTTGGAAATCACAGACATCGCATCCTCCGGGCTAAAGAGGAGAGGGACCATCCAGTTTGTTATCGGCGGACAGTTCATAGGCCAACATCCGTGATGGGATGGGGGTGCATTAGTGCCCATGGCCTGGGTAGCCCGCACATCTGAGAATTAATGTTGAATGATATGTACCGGTTTTGCAGCAACATATGCTGCCATCCAGACAACGTGTATTCAGAGAAGGCCTTGTGTATTTCAGCAAGACAATGGCAAACCGCATTCTGTGTGTATTACAACAGCATGGCTCCGTAGTATTAGAGTCTGGGTGCTAGACTGGTCTGCTTGCAGTGCAGACCTGTCACCCACTGAAACATCTGACACATCATGAAACTAAAAATACACCAAAGGAGACCCTGGACTGTTGAGCATTTGAAATCTTATATCGGGCAGGAATGGGCCAAAATTTCACTTTCAAAACTCCAGCAGCTGGTCTCCTCCTTTCCCAAACATTTACAGACTGTTGTTAAAAGAAGAGGTGATGCAGCACACAGGTAAACATGCCCCTGTCCCAACTTTTTTGAACCGTTGGTCATATATTTGTGATTAAAACAATAAAATTTCTCAGTTTCAACATTTGATATGTCTTTTGTTCTATTTTATATGGGCTTATATGATTTGTAAATCATTGCACTCTGTTATTATTTACATTTTACACAGCATCCCAGCTTTTTTGGAAACAGGGTTGTATGTCTGTAACTACACTACAACCATGAATTTATACCTTAGTAAGAATAGTAATGGACTTCCTGAAGACATTCCATAAAATATTTGTTTGATCAAATATTCTCAATTACTCCATATCTCCATAGCGTAAGAAACTTTTTCCATTTATTACTATTTATTTTGTATAGCCCTTGTGTTTATCTGTATGACTGTTTTTAACTTTTTAATATGTTTATTGGAGGTAACACTAATGAAAAATGTCCATTTTCTGATTTACATTAGGTCTCCTCTTCAGATACTTCTGGCAAGATTTCTGGGTTTAAACAGAGTGCGTGTGCGGGGGTCTGCGTGTTGCCCTTCCACATAATATTTATTTTTCCTAAAGTGCTTATCAATTACTTTTATGGTGAGAATTTCAAGATTGGAGATTAACATAAAACACTCCTTCACCAGCAGGGAGTACCTGAAAGTGTGATAGTTAAGAAGCACATGCAAAATCACATTGAAGCTTATGAGTGATTGGCAAATTATGCCACCGTATTTGTATTTTCCAGTGTACAGAAAACAGCTACATATTATAGCCCCAACCCATCATTTTCCACCAAATAACCTGTATTAGGCAAAAAATAAGTAGCTATGAATATATCTATAATGATGTGAATTATGTTCCTCCTAATGCATAGGCTGATATTTGTGGGCCTGCATTGGGGCACACAATATTTCACGCATCCATATTTTGGGCAGTCACTGATGTAGTAAGTAGGGACGCCGGTAACCAACCATCAGCATCAAGGTGTGGCAGATGTGGATTTATGCTTTTATTCAATTTATTTTCTTTAAAGACATATATACTCAAGACATGATTTATAATGATTTTACCATAGTTTGTACAGTTTTTTGTTGAGATATTTCAACAGTTTGCCCCGAAGGTACTGAAAGCTTCTTTGTAAATCTCAAACTTGTCACTTTCTATGTCCCAATCATAAGTAAATCCAAATTGTAAATCAAACAATGATACAAAGAACAATGATATTACAGACCAGTCTTTTACTATCCTGTTCAAAGGAACCACACAATGATCACAATCCATCCAACCATCAATTTTCACTAGCGGCTTATGCAGTTAAGGTCACATTTTTTAAGAGTCTGTCACAGGAATCTTGGGCCATGACATCCTAAATGAGGACAAGACACCATTAAGTCACAGATCAACAACTTTAAACCTTAGTAAGCAAAGGTGAAAAGTAACAGTGCATTGAATTCTTCAAAATGGTTCGGAGGACCCATTTTGACAGAAAGACTTAATCAATCCCCCCCCACCCCCCGCCACAAACACACACACACACACACACACACACACACACACACAACACAAACAATCTCACAGTAAATAGAAAACTGCAAATTTTCCTTTTTCAGGGCAGCTGGGCGTTCTGTCACGACTACCTTTAAGATGGCCCCTGTTGTAGTATAGGCTTGGCTGTTGTGACAAGTGAAAGCCTGCGGGCAATTTCAGTTTATATGACGATAAGTTTTTCCCTCTCTTTGTACATAAACAGATTAATTTACAGGTCATCTGTTGATAAATAGTTCTCAGGCCGCTGACAACTATGATGGTTGAACCAATGAAAAACAATTTCAGGCTTGTGCCAGCATTGCAAACATCAGTGTTAATTCTTCTTCGTCGTATTCTTGATGGAATTTTTCTTTGTGGCGATGTGGTGATGGGACAGCTTACATGTAAGCTCTGTCCATACAAGTGCCAATTTTCCGTCTACGTTTGTATCAGTGCGGTTCCCTGGAGTGGAATGAATGTACGGCTAACGTGTGTATGTTATGATTGTATTATTTAGTTTATATATAAGCGTATTCAGCAAGCATAAAGGTGGTCACTTGGGGAGCTAGTACAATACTGATTTGCAAATTCGCGTTGTTTTTGCAGGATGACTGTACAGTTCGTAACAGAATCGTAAAATCTCAGAACTGATACACATACTTGCAAATCGTACTCTGTAAAGCATTAACATCCGGAGCCAAATTTACGTTTTTCCTGTAGAAAGAACACATGTGGTGTTTAGTATTACCAAAATAAGAAACATTGGTTTTGCATTAATATACACCAAAATGCGTGTGATTTTTACATTGGTATCATGTATGTCATATGTATTTATGCTTACACGCACATAAACACAAATACTGTGCATTTAGAAAAACAGTAAGGGTTGCTAGTATCAAAGAGCAGAAATAAACATCAAATTACTAATAAGGAGTTCATTTATCCTGTTCTACATTATAACTTTCAATTGAACTAGGCAAAAGATCTAAATAGCATCTTTGTGAAGACAAATTTCATCGCTGTTTCTTCATCAATAACTCCTTGGCAGTGAACTATTGGAATGAGTCAAACACGAGGGGTGAAATGCGGGTCAGGCTGTCTAACTAATATTGAAATGCTGCTACAGAAAGACCGATAGAATTTGATCGTGTGTGTGTGTCTATGCGTGTGTTTTGCGTCACATTTGCATGTATTTCCCACAAAGAAAGAAAAGCTTCTGCATTTAGGTCAAGAGCTGGCCAGCGCTGATTCTCCGTGCACAATGATCAGAATTTACTTGGACGAGCCATTAACTCTATGGGGGAGGCTCCTTTAATGTTACATCCATCTTTCTTTCTCTCTCTGTCTCTTTTCCTTTGTATCTATCACTGTATGTGTGGGTCCTGTGTGTGCGTGCACGCGGACGCGGGCGCGCGCGCGCGCGTGTGTGTGTGCGTCCGTGTGTGTATGTATATATGTACCCCTACAAAAGGTTACCGAACGGTCAATATGGTAATGAGGAGAACAATGAACCTACGAGAATAATGGAAAGTTATTTTTCATTGCCACTGTCATACGGCTTTTTGTATTTTCATTGTCTTTTACTTATATATTTATATGCGAGAAGCCATCTGAGATTTTGGGATGGGAACAACGTTGAAAGAGAACACGTTGTGCGGGGACCAACGTAGCAGCTACCCGCAAACTTGTATGTTTGTTAACATTCTCCACATTTAATTAAGGGGGCCTTACAACGAAGTAGATACGAGTTAAGGCAGAAAAGTCCCATTCCTTAGTTAGCCTGTGTTTAGTTATACCCGTATCTCGCCTAGCATTGCTCGTCTTCTTAAAAAAAATATAGGAACAAAAACGTCGAAGTCGGTGACACAAGGTGAATGATGCAATAGCATAGCTACTCTCAAAACGTGTTTATTTCTGCCGGTGCATCGTCATGACAATATAAGGGGAAATAATTGAGAAAACGTGATTTTGAAATATCCAATACTGAATACAGCTTTTACTAAATAGTGAACGGTATCGGTTTTGTATGGTTAAAAGACATCTAATATATTAATGAGTTCAACGCGGTTGGTTTATTTTTTTGTATTATCACGGACATTTTATTGTAGAACTGTGGATGTATTCTGGCCAATCCTACGTACGATAAACGAAATTCGTTATTAATTAACGTATACTGAGATGTCATTAGCTGAAGCTGAATTAAATTTTCTAGTGTCTGCTGTGGTGCAATATGTATAGTGTAGCACAGCCAATTAGGCGTGGAGATTAGCAGCTGAGCAGAGGCCCACAGAGGTAAAGGCAGTCTCCATTGCAGACGTTGTTTACTGTGTGACATTCTTAGGCTTTTCCTGCGGATGCAAATGTCTCAAAAATCCTAACAAAACATCAATATTTATAATGATCCCGCCCCAGCGGTTTTTGCCTGTAACGATTTTACTGGGATTTCTGTAATTTAATTATCTTACAAATTTTCTGTATAACCGAATTTGAGTTAATAAAAAGCAATCACAAATTTGCAAAGAGGGAAACGGATTGTTTCAGCGGCATTTCGGGGATAAGTCATTCAAGTCATTTTAGATAGGCTATTACGTGTGTATAGGCACTATTTACTAATATGTTCCGATGTAATGTTCATAGTGACACTTTAAAGCAATGCAATACAGAGAGCTGCATGAATACACAAACTGAAGATGTCGGTGAGAAAGAAAAATGGGGGAGACTAGAAAACCCGTAAAAATCTAAGAAATCACGGGTCATTTCGAGCGACGGATTTACAGCTTTTACAGCCTAATAAAACTCGGGAAACGTGCAGCCAAGAGCTCTAGATGTCAACACACGCGGATTTACTAAATAAACTAAACTTTAAGTGCCGTTTGTATTATAATTCAATAAAATATGAGCAAGAAATTGTTGTTTATGAAGTGAAGACGTTCCCAGGAAGGTTTCGCTCCTGCGCTTCCCTTGTAAGTTTTCCTTGGACCTAACTTTTTAAACTGAGATTTCACGTATTATTCGTTTTAAAATCAATATATTGGTGGTGAATTTCTAATATTGTTATATTAATCGTGTGAAACATAATTTAAAAGCAAAGTGATGTGGCGTTCAGGTCATAGTGATGTATTCTTCGCTACCTAATAAATTATATTGGGCTGAGCTACGAGGTGCTTCTTTTGATCTTATGTAAGTTCGCTCTACAAATGCGCCTGTCTCATTACCTCATCCTCAGAGGCTCAGCCTTGTCTAGGCTAGGGAAATCGCCTGTTCATACCCATACACACGATTCAGTCCTACCGAACCCAGACTTTGGAGACTCTCTTTAACATTTCCATATAACCCACTGTATTTTGCAACGTATTGGAAAGAATTTGCCATATTACCCTAATGGAAACTGCTACGTGCGTATCTATAAAATGTTTGAAATTGCAATGCATTGTTAAATGGCAGGCACGAAAAGCACGTATAGAATACAAAAAGTGGGTACGTTTCGAATAAGCATTTGGTTCCTTATCCGGGGACCACATTACGCGCTTCTATTGGACAATTAGGTCACGTGGTAAAAGTAACTTTACAGGGCCGTTCGCGAGTAGGAGGGCTTTATGGAGCAGAAAAACGACAAAGGTAGAAAAATTATTTTTCACTCCAGAAATTAATGATCATGAGCTCGTATTTGATGGACTCTAACTACATTGATCCGAAATTTCCTCCATGCGAGGAATATTCGCAAAATAGCTACATCCCAGACCACAGCTCTGAATATTACAGCCGCACGAGGGACACTGGCTTCCAGCATCACCACCAGGAGTTGTTTCCTCCGCAAGCGACGTACCAGGAGCGCCAGTATAACTGTGCAAGCATCCCCGAACCCGAAGCCCAAAGGGGGCATGAGATACCACATTCAGGGCACCTGCTTGTTGGGAAAACGCAACCATCTCAGCGTGAGTCCCCACATTTACCCACGTCACCTTCTACCACACCGTCTGTGCCCTCCACCTGCAACCAAGCCGAATCGGAGCATCCTAACATCACAGTGTCTTCCAAACAACCCATAGTATACCCATGGATGAAGAAAATTCACATCAGTACCGGTAGGCAACTTGTGTGTCTTTTTTACTCTCCCTCTCCCGCGCTCTCCCCCTCTCTCTCTTTACTTCTATCACCCAGCCAGTCCTTGCAACGGTATGAGAGAAGCCTTTGAAATGACACAATTGAGGCGGATTTACGACTCGGCGCTGGTAATTGCACCCACCATAAATTTTATAGCTGTAGTGTTGGTGTGGGCAGCTCTATTGCCATGTGGTTTTTTTTTCCATTCATGTGTGTGTTAGAGGAGAGACGGGGGAAGAGTGGACAATAAAGACATTTAAGTTTTGGGACACGTAATAAACGATTTGGTGCTTTTTTCTTTTGTACAATCATATTTATTGAGGCGGGCAAATGATACAATGAAAGATCTTAGGCTGTTGAGTAGGAGCTGTAGTATCCCCGTTCTCCGTTGTTATCCTTCCCTTTAACGTTTCAGTTCATATAAAACCTGCTTTCCCACCTTCCTGCTTATTCCTATCTTTTCCTATTTTCGTTCTACCTTTCCCCTTTCTAGTGAACCCAAGTTACAACGGAGCAGAGCCCAAACGGTCGAGGACTGCTTACACTCGTCAGCAGGTCTTAGAATTGGAGAAGGAATTCCACTATAACCGATACCTAACTCGGCGAAGACGCATCGAGATTGCTCACTCCTTGGTTCTCTCTGAGCGGCAGATCAAAATTTGGTTTCAGAATCGCAGGATGAAGTGGAAAAAAGATCATAGGCTGCCCAACACTAAAGTCAGATCCTCAGCTTCTACAAGCACATCCTCCGGGTCCAAAACGAGCTCATCAGCCAGCACAGTGGCGGCCGCTGTGGCGTCTAACATGGTGGTAGTCTCCGAGGAACTATCCAGGGTGGCCGGAGTCGAACGAGAATCGGAGGATATAACAAGGTTATAAGACAGAAGTTGACTTGTGCGTAAATGGGGTTTGCTTATAGTCCACAGTTATATAAAATGCATGTTATATAGCATGGATTAACGCGAATACCAATAAATTGTTTACGCTGTACTTCAGGATTTATTTATTTAGAGAAATAGTAGAAATAAGCTGTTTTTTCTTGATCTGTTTGGAATCAAAAGGGGAGCAGGACAATTGAGAGAGGCTATTTTGAGAGAAGGAGTCCGTGATTGTACTGTATATTATGTCTAGTTCAAAGCGCAATTTTTAATTTATCTAAAAGCAAGATTAGAGAAATTTCGGCTTTTGATTTTTATGTAAGCTTAATTTATTTATTTAGATGTAAAGGGAAAGCTGGAATGGACGGCGTAATTCCTAAAATAAACAGGTTTTAAAAAAGTAAGCACTTTTGTGGTAATAATGTTGTGTTTTAGATTAAGTAAACTATCGTTGTGATGGTGTATGTGTGGTAATAATAGTCGTCAATAAAACGGTTTTGTACATTTGGGTCACTTTCGTCTATTAATTTTCCATGTTGGGTGATATATGGGCTTGTTACTAATAATATCAGCCAAATATATGAAAATAGGTGCCTATAGGGACTTGCCATTCAAAACGAAAGGTGGTGAATAGTGATCCTTTTAAAAAGCCCTAAAATTAGTCCTTTCACGAGAAAATATTTTGCCATTTAACCCCAACATCCTTCGGCTAAAAGTAAACTGGAAGTATGCCATAAATTCAATATTTGTAGAAGGGCAGCATTAACATTACTGGCACAATGGGTTCCTTCTTAACTGGTATTCTACACATTGTACAAACAAACGTTTCATAAATCAAGTACATAATTTGAAGAATCATGGTGAATTGCTTTAAGTGGCATCCCCTTTTCTTTTTCACCTTTCAGTCTATAGTAATGTCACTGCATCATGGCTTTCGGACATCGCGCTCCTGAGTACTATTGTTGTTCGATGATGTTGTCTCTTCTTTTCCGCGGCTGACGTCCACTTCCGTCCATTCGTGACATGTTTACACTTCTGTCAATGGGGTGCTTTCCAAATCAACAACATCACTTCACGTTGTCCGGTGCCTAGTCTTCCTGCCGTGTTAAAAGCCACAACTTTTTAGGACTGCTAAGAGAATTTGTGTACTTCACAGGTCTTTTATGTGTGTTGCAACTACATAATTTCCATATACTTTGTATGGCACAGTGATCCGCGGCTCTCTTCTTGACGTACTAATGCCAGAAACACAATGACGTTGAATTTACTGCTTACGGTCAGATTTAATTGAAAATCGATTAACCTGGCAAAGGGGGGGGGGGTGTAATTTATAAGAAACATTATATAAAAGAAACATTATCAGTCTTCTCATAGCAATTCAGCTTCTTGGTTTGCATAACCTTTAACTGGCTTGGATTTAAAATCTTCTGGGGGAAATTTGAAATAGTCTAAATCACCAGACAATGTAAGGAAACTCAACCCCACTGTCATAAGATGGAGTCTCCGTTCCCAGACATTCTGATGTTTGCGTCATTCGTTTTGGTTTCGCAATTTTGTTTTTGATTCCTGCAATCTACTATAGCTGTTCTATTTTATGGCAACTCATTTGGATGTTTTTTCTTTACACATTAATTGTTATTTCAAGATTCATTATTTATAAGCATCAGTTTCAGTTTTCATCTGAAGAGGCGTGCAGTACGCCTGTAACATACAGAAAAATGTGTGTATGTATATATCACCCTACAATTCGCCGTTCGTTTGTGTGTGCCTATATATATTTTATGAAATAAGACTATATGTACATGGGCCTATATTTGAAATCGCCGCGTTTTTTCTGAAAAATTATGTATTAATCTTTAGAAATAGGCCTGTGTTATCGTTGAATTATTTAAACAAACCTATTAGATTGACGTATCTGACAAAATATAAACAATACTGTTTATTTTTGAATATAATAACCTACAACAAACTACGCTGAACGATGTAGTGAGTTGGTTTGGAATGCATGATCTTTTTGTGACACGTGAACATTTCAGTTCATAACCGAAACTTTATTTGTTTGTTGGACTTCAGCGCAATGTCATGCATTTCATTTTATCAAACGTGCCCTAATGACAAAAATACTTTATAAATTTATCTTGAACCCAGTTTAGTATAAAGGTAGCTCCCCAAAACAATTGTATGGTGAGTGACAAAGCCTTGTTTCCAAAACTAACTGATATCGCAATAGGATTTCCACACTCTGGCGATTTTAATTTTCATATGTAATTTTGACGGTCTCAGACAAGATGACCGTTTCACCACCTGGTCGAAGACAAAATGCTTTAGAAAACAATTCAAAATAAAAGCTAGGTATAACTAAATACCCTAATCCGGAATTTTGACTCGGTGACTAAACTTAATTATTTGTAGCATAAACAATACAGGAACTGTTTTTTTTGTTTTTTGTTTCTTTTTTTTTAAATAAAACAATGAAAATACAATTTTCCCGCACCGTTTCTTCTTCGGTTATAGCGCCCGAAGCGCGTGGAAGCATGCAGGCCAGAGAAGAATTCCAAACCCGTTCTTTTGGCGGACAACAGAGAAATTAATGTGCCAACGACGGACCCCCACCCCCAGCATACACACGCATAGGCATAGACACAGACGCGCAAACACACACACAGACACACACAGACCACGCTCCCCATCCCTTTTCGTTCTGTCGCTTGCGCGTTGTGTGACTGAAAAGGTACTTTATTACGCCGAGAAGGCTGGGTTCATGCCGGGGGCAGCTTTTCCGTCACATTGGGCTCACTTCAGCCCGGCTGGCCTTCATAACCCTGTGACCTGGCTGGTACTCTCAGTGTGTTCTTACTTTTTTGCTGTCCTGTTTTCCAGGTGTTTTTGTTTGTGATTGGAAGAATATACTATATAAAATGTTAGATATAGGCCTAATACAAGTTGAATAAATAGTTTTAGATGTGCACAAGAATCTTACCGCCTTTCCTAAATCTATCCGATTTTATCGGGAAAATATTTTTTTCATAATACAATGCCAAATTCTGTTTATGAAGATAGTAAAGCGAAACCTGCCGAATGGATATGGATGTAACTGACCTTTGAACGTTTATTGTTGTTCGTATTTTGGTCTGCAGCAGACTGAGGAACCAAGTCTTTTACTTTATTTATTTACCCGCAAATCACATTAATGTAGTGTATTTTTATACCCTCTTATTTGTGAATGGGTAATTAGAAATTGCTCTACTAGTTTCATGTCTCGTGCAGTCATAATACATTACGTTTAAAACGTGTTAAAGGTCAGCAGAGGTTTTACACAATGGTTTAATCTTCCTGTCTTGTAAACTTGTGTCGGAATTAATGTACCGCAAATATTAATGACATAGGTGATATTCTAGCTAAATGTTCTGTACAGAGTCATATACACGTAACGGTATTTCACTTCTCTAAGACGGAATGACTTATACGTATCCGTATATTTGAAATGTATTTCTTCATTTGAGAGTTAAAATTGGCCTACTTGAAAGACTGAATTAAGGAACACAATCAAACATTGATGTCAACACAAATTTTCAATTTCGGTTTCACTGAATGAACTCTGGTGCCAGTAATGAAAACTTATTAATTTTTGAATATACATTCATCTTAATTTTAATTGTAGTTAAATGTTTTATAACATGTATATCCTTCCATTCTCAAACCGCTTATCCTGATCTGGCTCGTGGAGATAAAATATAAACAGTTTTATTCGATTAAAATGTCGCTGCAGCTCACGTGCTACATTTTCCTGCAATTCCGCCGAAAAAAATCTTTTTGCGAACAAAATTCTTCATTTCAGTAGAAATATCTGTTACCAAAATGAAAGATAGCTGTAACTGGTCTCAGTGGGTCTTCCTTCCAAATGTTTATCTTCTGGAAACAATTATCACGTTTATTAAAAATTCTACTTATTTGACGTATTTTGTATTACCACCGAAGAAAATTATGATCAAAATTATATATTATGACAAAATGTTTAACACATCGAGACAAAACAGTGCATAATACTACATAGAGTAGTATAAACACATATTAAAAGTTTTTATAAACATACAGTGGATAATGAATGAATGGAAATTTTATTGACAGTCACTATATATGCAGGTATGCTTACATATACAGTATGTATTATATATGCATTACATATAATCCACATAAATACATACTCAAAAATTCGAAATTCAAGTGCTGTACCAAGTAGCCTCTATACAGTCGAATTAAAGAAGAGCCAGTTGTTTCCAGCTTTCTTTAATTTTAAAAAGTAACAATACACTTAAGGGAAACACGCGAAGTTAACTAGAAAACAGATTTCACTGATCAAAGAGAACGATTTCCTTTTACGCCTTATATCGGCCTAAAGTGTGATTTTGGAATGGATTTTGATCTTCTATAACAATCCAAATGTAAATTCAAAATTGTCTGAATAAAATTTAAATAAAATAAATCAGATATTTGGTGGGTCCACTCCTGATAATGACCTCACAGCAGATTCAGGTATTGATACAATATAACAGAGCTGAGGACGAACTGAACAAATTGTGTATGAATTTCTTATGAATCTAAATTTCGTGTTTTGGTGTTGATAGTTCATGGTGGTTCTTGTTTAAGGCAATTTTTCTTTCAGTAATGTATAACTAAATTATTGTTTCGGTTTATTTAACAATTTCTAGTTAGGTTTTGAAGAAAGAGATGTATCAGCCTGTATTACGATGAACAAGCATTTGCGTGACTCAGACGCACAAACGTGTTTTAATAACAAAATGTAAGTAAAGTAGAATATTTACAGTATACATATATCCTGGCCCGCGACCCTGAGTAGGATAAGCGGTTAGGAAAAATGGATGGATATATTTCCTGGGCTTCCCACTCATGTCTAAGGTCATATGTAGTATGTAAAACGACGTAACGGTATTATATCAATAAAAGTTAATGGCATACACTGACAGCAGGAAGTTCATATGGTGCACAAAAATATAAAATAAAAAGCAAAGAGTAAGAAATGAAAACAGAAGCTTGACACTTACAAATCCACAATTAATCTAAGTAACTATTATTTTGATTTAAAGTTTCCTACGTAAGTTAAACAAGCTGATTCTCTTGTGCCGTGTAACAGACAGGTCGGGTGAGACCGCATGTTTTGTCTCCAATCGAAAGGCTTTCGGTGGTTTAGGACGTCTGCTCAGTGTAATTGCTGTAGAACATTCCGAGGTAGAAAACTGATTTATAGTTGTTAAGTTTTTTTCCGCCCTCAAACACCCCACACGCCAAACTGAAAGCTGCTTTTTAAGCATGTTGAGGAACGTGCCACGGTCAACAACCTAACTACTCAATAAAGACCTTAGTCATAGTGTCTTAGCTAATCAGACAATATCACGTTTCTGAAAACTTGATCGTACCTTTCGATTCAAAGTATACACGTTAAAAATCTGCATACGATCCGGAACTTGGAATTTCAATATAAAGTTAAAATTTAACAAAAACAAGAGTGTACGACACAATGTCTATGGCAGTAGACATGGGAGCTTGAAGTTGAATCCAGGGTCACCCAGCTATTGTGCAGGAACAGGGGGCGCTCACATTGGCTGAAGTGGCATGTCATAAATCTGGCCGCTCCTCCATTCAAAGTGGCCGCGTTCTCAGCAGATGTTTGTCATCCTTCCTGCATGGGTGCGACTCTCTACGCCTGTGCGTATGTTGAAACGGCCTCTCGCCTCCCCAGTTCCTGAGAAGCTCCGCAATCTTCCTTACACCTCCGGTTTAATAAAGAACTGTGATATCTTCAAAATAAAATTAACACCTAGTGGTGATTAAGGTGAGGGGACAAAATGGGTTCAAATCTGAGGGGCGCTGACTTCAACTTATGAAAACGACTGGAACTTTCGCGCTTCAATGCATATCTTGTAGTAGCTACGAATTACGCTCTTCCACCCCTATAACCTTTCAGAGATACATTGCTTTCTAAAACTGTTTATATATTAAATAAATTGCTATTCACTCAGTATTACTCAAATATTTTTCATATAAATAGAAATATTAAAGGTTATAAATGAAATTCACCCTTAAAAAGTGAATCTGTCTTAAATCTTCAATGAAAAAACAGAACTAAGTGGTAATGACAATCAGCAAGAAATCTCAGTCAAAAGAACTAACTTGCGAACTTCCCATAATATTGAGATGGATTCACGTGCTGTATTTTTCCGAGTGCTAGGAAATTTTATGAGCCACTCAAAAACACTCAAGGCTAAGGAAGGTGTGTATATATAGTAATTTGAGTAAATAAATTGTTTTGTTTTGTATGTAGTATCTAAAATCCTGACAAAAAAATCAGCCCAGTGAAAATCACATTGTTATATAGAGTTTTCAGTTTGTCAATTGTTTACAACAGCCTGGATTATCATCGTCGTTGATTTTGGTGTTTTCTTTTTGAGGTGAAAAAAGTTTGAATTCGTCGGTCTTCGTGTGTTATAAGGCACTCCCGTAGTGAACAAAATATAAGTTCCCTTACGGAAGAAACTTACGTTTGTTTACTTCCACAGATGATTAATTGATATTATATGCTTAATATATTGTATTGGCTGAAATTTAGCACTGGGACATTTAGAAAACACTTCAAGTTGGTAAACTTTAGGCTAATTTTAGTAGACGACATGGAATTGAAAAGGAAAAAAATATATATAATTGTGATATACGAAGTCGAGTAACTCCACCTCTGCATACATCGCCAAAGTTCTTTCCGTGCCGTTTGCACCAACGCTAGTCAAACTTATTTAAAGTATCTTTTTAGAGATTTTATTTGTTGGCATAACCGTAACTATTCTGCTCCTTTAATTACATATTAATTATTACATAATGATCAGATGGATGAAAATCTAAATTATTTACATTATGTGTTTTCGAATCACCCTTTCTTTCAATGAATGGTTGTATTTTCAGACAATCCTAAATAAGAAAAGGCACCTACGAAATAATGATTGATGTAACAAATAAAAACCCGTAAAACAAACATATGATGCGATCTATACGTTTCATGTGTTTTTATAATAATCACACGTTTTTAATCATTCCCATTTTCCCCTTTTGCATAGCTACATAGTAACAGCAACGGACCGACTAGAGGAGAGAACGGCGGGCTTTGCGCGAAAGAAAAAAGGCGTGATTTATGGCCGCGGGGACGGTTCAAACAGAGTTCACGAAGAATTGCCTCGTCCTGACGGCCAGCAGTTGATTTGCTTTAACAGTCTTCTGTTGGCAATTCATGCGTTTTCGTTCAAGATCATTTTTTCCCAATAATTGCAACGATGGCCATTTGAAATAAAAATGTAAAATATGATTTAAAAATCGAGCAAAAACTCACATGGGTAAAACAGGAAATAAATTTGAATATCTTAAAAAAATATTGAAAGAAGGAATAGGGCGAGTATGGTTAATTATAAACGGCGGTCGACAATCAGTTTTAATAAACTAAATTAGAAAATTGGTATCTTTGAAAAAGTTTTTAATAATCAGAATGCATTAAAATGGTTTAAACGATATTCTTTTCAAATAAAACATTGGTAAGGAAGGACATTTTTCGTTGGCGGCCACGGGCAAAGAACGCCGTCTTGGACTTATTTTGAGTCCTACAGGCCTACCATAGCATACAGGATCAGAATATCTTACCTCACTGTACCTGTTGTGCCCTTTGTCAGCTTTCGACTTGTACCAGAATATACAGTGTGTTGTGGTTTCATTCCCACTAACCGCATAATCTGTATGATTGGCTATTACAAAATAATTTACATGTGTCATTCAGTAAACTGCGAAATATCGATCACATGACAATGTTTTATGCAAATGATAAGTGGAATAACTTAGCTTAACTTGATCGGGTTAATTTTAATCAATTCGAATAACAGCGTAAATTAACATTCGACTTAATTATGATTAATGAATTATTAAAGTACTGAATTGTTCAGGAGCCGTTAACTATAAAGTACTCTGAGTGATTAAATAATTGATTATATTATAATAGTATCAAATACAATTACAGGCAAAACTGAAACGATGTATTTCTTTCAATTTAGTTATAATATTCTTCCGAAAATCTTTCCGAAAGTTGTAAAACAGGCCAAGATCAGCGACAGATCGAATATAATTTCCCCAGTATTATTTTTGTGAAAATTACAAATCTGAATTGGTATGTTAGAGACAGTTGTTGAATCGGTTACTCCTGGTAATGGCCTCTCAAAAGATCAACTATACAGAATCATATAAACAAGGGCATATCAGTTGCGACAAACCGATAAAAATCGACTCGTTGCTGGGAAATGATCGTTCAGACAAGTGTTACTGACAAATGCATCCCACAGGACGCAGAAAGGGGGCTGAACAATAAACAGACATATAGATAAGAGCAACGTATACAGTGAGTAGCCGCTGTACACATTTTCACGGCGGCGGGCGCAAATCCAGCCGCGGGTCTTTCTGAGAAAACCACGCGGATTTTATTTTTTTCTTCAGATCGAAGCTTGCAATTTAACTGAATTAGTGAACCCGAATAGTCCCATTTTGGCATCGTGTGAGTTTGACGAGATTTATAAGGATTTCCCCTTTAGGCCGCTAACCATCACTTGACCAATCAAATATTGAAAATAATGACAGTTTTAAAAGATATTAGAAGAAGGAAAAGTTGATGTGAACAAAAAATATGAGTAGTAGTCTAATGTTCTGTTGCGTACAGTTCAGTCACCATTTATTTTGTGAAAATCATGCGGCCAGATTGCTATCACCCATTTTCATCAAACACGCACGCCCTTTAGCGCCCCCACTGCCAGCAGTGCTGCCCTAGAGATATTCGCATTTTTCATTTGGAGAGAGAAAAATGAAACTTTAAGTATCTCTGGAGCAGAAACAAACGTACTGCATCGAAATTAACTTAAAGTATTAGAAAGTTCCATTTAATACTCATGGAACAGATCTTTTTTTCAACACTCATTTGAATTGTTGTATTTCTTTGGATTCTCGTATTTTTGCGTTGCATTCAAGACAAAGAGCATGAACCAGTTTGTGTAAGAATAGACTATTTTCCATTTAGTTATCATTGGGCCATGCTGCCGTAGCATAAGGAAGTTCTTATTAAATTTAAAGGAAATCCACGCTGACTCAACAGCTGAATTCACATTATATTTACGATTTGAATTATTTATTGGGTATTGAGAGTCATAAATGGTAACAGTTGCAACCCAGTGAACACTTTGACTTCCCTTTGATAAATGGAAGGCCTAATACAAAGGAAAGTCGAGGACTGTACTGGCTTTGTATTTCTGGTAGGAATCATAATTATATTATCTAATATCATAACATCATAATCAAAATAGCACAACTGTTGTAAAAGCAAAATCAGATAAATGAGGATCTGATAAATGGAGTAAATCTGTACATTTTTAATTAAACATTTGTTAACCCACCATTCAAAAACCTGTTTTGAGTTTTCTATGTGGGTCAAGTTTTAAATGTGGATTTTTCTGTTATCTTAGTGTTGTAAAACACAAGTCAGAGAATGTAAATGACATGAGGGTTTTTACCTGATCTGACCAGGCTGGAT
This sequence comes from Mormyrops attenuatus, assembly GCA_026777985.1. Taxonomy (NCBI): domain Eukaryota; kingdom Metazoa; phylum Chordata; class Actinopteri; order Osteoglossiformes; family Mormyridae; genus Mormyrops; species Mormyrops attenuatus. Next base: position 1,494,513 of record JAODKC010000088.1, read on the forward strand.
TCTGTCTGATGGGACCAGCCAGGGTCAGCTTGGGTTTGCATTCTTCTCGTCAACATCCATCATTAGAAGAGGCAAACACAGAGAGCAATTAGTGTCAGGTTAACTCAGTTTAAGCTGCAGGACTAGGTTGGGTTACCTAACAGTTAAGTGTGTTTGAATGTATCTGTATCTGTGGGTATATCACACACAGGAAGGTCTACCATTGTTAACAACACTTTAAATATCATCATATATCTGGTATGTCCATGATACTGAGGCACGTAAAAATGTAGTGAACAATGGCCAGTTGCCCTGTGTTTAATGTCCATTATTGGAATAATTATTCAACGGAGAAATAGCAAGATAAGGAAAGAGCTAACCACATATAAAAGTGGTGCCAGGTTTTTATTTATCCATCCATCCGTCTGTCCATCCATCCATCCATCCATCCATCTTTCATTAATGAGGCACAAGGCAAGTGAATCCTGGACAGGTGACCAGTGTGTCACTTATTTTATACACTGAAGTTTCTCAGCATTTCAGGTTGTACCTCCCTTTGTTGTTAATGTGTGCGTCCATGTACTTATATAAGCATGTATATAACGGCTAGATAATGAATTTAACCTTAAAGATGATTCATGTTCTGAGAAACTGCGGCCCTTATATTTACCTGCCCAGTTGATTGCGTTTAATCAGTTGTGGATGTGAGTTTTACAGTCATCACAGAGATGCAATGATACTTAGTGCTGTACTACTTTGTTTGTGAGGCATTTGAAGTCTGAGGGTTTTCTCATAAGCTTTTAGGTGTCTGGCGGGTGGTAAATTGAATTATGGTATTATGAGTAGCCTTGGTTTATTAAAGAAGTTGTGAGTCATGAAACTGCAAACATGGTTTGCGAGAACACCTATTATAATACCAGACTATTCAGTTTTTATTTACTTACGTTTTACTGGCATTTCATTATGACGATTTTATATCGGTACCTGCAATAGTTTGTTTTTTTTTTCCTCAAGAATGTGTATAATGTCCTAAAAAGTATAAATTAAAAACACGATTAAGGGTAACCTAAAATCCCATTACGCATAGTTAAAAACTGCACTCAAAGAGTGCACTACAGCAACATTAAAAGGGAATTTACAAAAACAAAAAGGATCGTTTACAGAAAATCTGCTGAGTGTGCACAGGAAATTGTCCTGCAGTTTGGTTTAAACTCTCTGCCTTGATCTCCAGATGATTTCCGCCCTCTGACAATTACCTGCGGGCATTTTTGCTATTTGCACTGGAAGTCTACAGGTTAAACAGAATAAAATTGATGTGCTCTGCAAGTTGTCGGCATTTTCCTAACATCAACTTCAACACCTGCTGTGTGTCTGTCGATCTGTCATATGATGTTTCAGTGTCGATATTTACTCCTTGTTGATTTCGGATGAGAGGAGCGGCACTTCCTCACCTTTTTTTGGTTTCTAAACTTCAATTTCCTATGCAAATTTGGAGCCATCAAAAGCTAAAGAATAAACAAAAATGAAGGCACTATGCTCACTTGGAGTATAATTCAGCCAAGCACATAACAGGAACCAATACAGAAAATGACTGTTTCCAGTAGTATATGGTAGATATCTTCTGCGGTAAACATGATGATAAATGAAGCCTCTAAATCCCACTTGAATTCAATTTTAATCAACAGTAGTAATCGGTCAATCAGCAATAGTGATTCAGTGTATTATTTCCACATCTTTTCAGCATTTAATCATGTCTGAAGCACCCATGGTTTGAATTGTACTGTACTATAAGTGTTGATATTTAGAATTTACAAATGCATTCAGTTAACAGATCTCAGATCAGGTGTCAAAACATACATGAGTAATAGCAGGAATAATTTGTCTCTTTGTGGCTGCTGCTATGAGAGCGAAAAGCTGCACTTCTTCTTGTGTTTCTCATTGTGTACATTCTTGGAATCTATGGCTAGGGGCAAGGCTTGAAAGAAAAAGGCAGACCTCCCAGTACAACCCGAAACATATTTCTTAGAACTATTTGCTTAGAACGTGCCCAAAACCTCTTTAGATCATAAATTTCTTGTGAATTGTATATGCTGGCAGCCCTTCAGGATTGTACAGATTTTAATTATCGTGCCTCCGACTCCCGTTGATAGACGACATATTGTGCCTGAGGTGTTTCGCTCTCTGAGGCCTGCAGTGTCACAAGTGATGGAGGCCTCCAAACCCAAAGTGGGGAGGCCTGCCATACATTGCCAGGCACCAAAATCCTACTGGTTAACACGATGGTTTCTATTGGGAATAAGCTAGTGGGCAGTGGCAAAGAGCAAGTAGTAAATATATAGGTAGTATCAAATATTTAAATTCAGTAGTTAAAATATCTGCATGTTGCACAATTATGGCTAGCTTCCAAAAATAAATATACTTTAAAAATCTGATTGCCTGGTAGGTCATATTATGATGGCCTCTTTTAAAATTATATGGTGTGTAGTGAGGGATTTTAGGAGAAACGACAATAATACACATTTTTGGATTTTTTTTTTTTAATTACACACATCACCAAGGACTCTCGGTGAATGGTTCTCTCCAGTATATGTATGTATTCATATAGTGTTTTTTAGAATACCATTTAGATTCCATAAGGACTGTACATGTTTTATATATACAAGTGTAGATGTAGTGCCAGTAAATGTATTGATTTTGAGTTTGCTGAAGTAGTACGGTCAGTCTGCACAGATCCGGCGGAAATTGATGCTTATATGATGCCGGCTATGGCTTATTATGGATTATCTTCACTCTTCTGATGATTTGTAATGTTTTTTTTTTTAATGACTGCACAGCATAAAAAGCAGTCTGCGTTTACTGCATGGGTTTCTTCCACCCCCATTATGCTGTCTGCATAATGCGTACCATCTCCATACTTACCCCTTTTCCCTAACCCTTGTTCTCCAGGTGAACTAACTCCCTGCAGCAGAAATGGGAACCGTAACTTCCCTTAAATGGAGTGTCACCTTCAGCAATGGGAGCTGGTCAGAGTCCCACAGCACACGAGATGGGGATTCCCAAGCCAAGGGCCGTGGGACCCCCATGTTTAAGCTTGACATGAAGAGTGATGTGAAAAGGACCCTGGACCCCTAAGACCTCTGCTTGCCCTGGGATGGTGACATCTTTCCCCAAGCTTCCGGAAAAGCATGTCTCTCTTGGTACAGGACATGGTGGATCCTCTGTTCTCGCAGGCAGCTCCATTCCCAGTGGATACAAACTCTCTTTCAGGACTGTGCACCTCGGTCAGGCCTCTGTGTGAAGAGCCATTGTTTAAGCTGCTGGGTCTCACTCTTCCACCTGGTGTGACGTCACCGCAAAGCAGCGCTTTGTAACGACTGTCAGAGAAGCCACTCCTCCTCACATCTGCAGTGCGTTGAAAGGGACCAGCTGTATGGATCGGTACGCCTGTGCGGAGAAACACGTGGTCGGCCACTGCTGAGCTTTCCACTGACCGTTGCGAAGTGAGAATTCAATATGTGTTGAAATATTTATAACCTTGGCTGCCAAACAGTCAAGTGGGGAAAGTAGAGACAGTATTAATAGATATTTGTTCAGTTTGTAGTTTATACTCCTTCAAAAGAGGTTTCGAAAGGGCATAACAATGGACTTTAATGGACTAGAATGTATTTTGTCCAGTTTATGTCTATGCATAAACAGACAGGCAATAAGAAATCCCATTAAATGGACTCATTTACAAAACAGATTTAACCCAGGTAGTCATTATGTCAAAGCATCTGGTAATTTGTGTGTTGAGGGATCAGTTGTGAAAATAAAATCTGGAAACAATGACAAATATAGTGCAAAGCCTGTAAGACTTGCGAAATGGCTCAGACGTTTTTCAAATAAAACCCCATGTTGCTTTAAAGCATCTGTCTTTACTTTGTCCGAAGACACAAACATCTAAATTTAGGTGCGCCGTCTTCCAGCGTGGCCTATTGTAATTATTCATCCGCAAGGTATTTAGTGCGGAACAGCTGCAGTTTCAGGGACCTCCCGCTATCTGCTATACAGGTGGCATGTGCTGCCCCTGGGTCCGGGGGGAACAGGTAAACAATGCCCAACAGAGAAAAAATGGCCTGCTGGCAGAGCGCCACTTGTATATGCTGGAAGTCCCAGTAATGACACCGAACACGGCGGAGCCTGAAATCATTTCCCGAAGCATCACCCCCACCCACCCCCCAGCCGTGTGCTGGAAACGCAAATGATGTCATCACGGATGGGAATGATGTGCTTCGCTCCGTACCCTGACTGAGATCATGTCGTTTTTAAGCACTTCATCGAGAACATTACCTGTAGTTATGCTTTTAGCGCTATAAATCTCACATTTTTTTCCCCCTAAACCTACTGGATTAAACACACATTGCATGGCGTCTAAATTAAAAATGTTTATCATACGCATTGCAAGCAAACATGAAAAATTGGCAACAAAGTCTGACTGACTGACAAGTACCAGACTGTGTAAGATAACATTACAGAAGTTGTGCATGTGTGCAGTGAATCACGAGGACGCACCGTTCACCATTTCTCCTCTTTTTTGTTTGTTTACTTCCCGGTTAGTGCATGAATTATACTGAGGAAAAAAAAGTGGTCATCAGCAGTGAGGAGTTTTTATGTCTCATGAAAGCCGTTATAGGATTATTAATGCCTGTGAAGTTCACGCTTTCTCATGCCTATTGACAAGAAAGTTAAGAGCAGACATTAAGAAATTTTTCATAAACAAAAAAAAGACATCATCTATCATTCACTGTATACTTTTATTAGACGTGGAGAAGGAATCTGAGTATTCACAGCTATGCGGGAAAAAAAATGACGGTTTAATTTCCTAATGTGTTTTTTCATTCCATCCTAATTTTCACTGTGTATGTGTGAGAGAGATGGAGAGATTTCACACAGGGCCTCCAGGCCATGGCAGACCTCAACATGTCCCACTTCTCCTTCTGAAGATGTGGTTGTAAATTTCACGCATATTCAAAGGTTTTTTATCGAAGGTCTGGATGCCAAGAATAACAGTCAATCCAGACAAGAACTCAAACTCTGTTTAATGCACTGCTTAATTCAGCTGGAGCTGATCAGGGCCTATTTGTTCCTGCAAAAAAAAAAAACTGCTGAATTCTTTCAGACCATTAACCAGTGCTTGTTGTGACAATTTGAATTCTTTCTCCTATTTTGAATAGCGGTATTTTTTGCTCTTGTGTTTTGGCACAAACCCCTGGGAAAAGTTGGCTAACAATATCTTTAAGTTGCGTGACCAACAACAGAAAATTAATCTGTTTTCCGACTCCCTGTTGGTTTGGAAGTTATTTTTTTAACAGTCATGGGGACTGTGGGCTGGGAAAGCCTGGATTCTTTCATCTGGGGATTCCCTTTTCCAGACTGGAATGAAGCAGGATGGACAACCAAGAACCATCTGAATAAATAAATGTGAAGTAGCTGCTTTTTTTCAGAATAGAAACAGAAACTCTTTGTAGCACCAACGTCTAGGTCATCAACAAAATAAAAGAATATTGTAGTATATAGGAACATCAGGGACATGGAACAGGGGGTCAGATGAACCTGAATCACTCCTCTGAGACGGACAGTAGACCAGCCTTCCTCCCAGGAGCAGACATGCACTCTGAACACAAAATCAAACTGAGAACACCGATGCTTATTCAAATAATGGAATTTCACATAAATGTTAAAGAACGTAAAGGACAATGCAGTTGTTAAGTGATGTCCCAGGCCTCATGTTATACATTCAGTCAGTGATTCATTCATGTTCCATACCTGCTAGATTCTATGCCGGGTCACAGGGGTTCTTAGCCGATCCTGGAAACAGCGGGTGCAAGGCCCTGGCTTATTCCCTGTAGCCATATTGTACATGAGATATATATTTAGGCACATACGAGTTATATTGAGAACATACAGAATATACATACGGTACTCATATTTTAATACATTAATAGTGACAGTTCCTCCAACAGCCACTAATTGTTTCAGTTAGGGGAAAAAAGTCCAGTAACATGTCACATTTACCAAGTCTGGATAACACAGCAATTTATGGTGAACACAGTGAGCAAAGCGCAGATGGACCAGATTAATAACAAACTGTGGTCATTTCTCCTTCCCAAGACGGACGACACCACCCAAACACGTGTTTTGATGCCTTAGTATCCATCTTAAGCATATTAAAGTAGACTTATGTCTAGACTTTGTCATTTTCATTTGTAAACTAAATAAAAAACTGAATGAATGGCTTAGTTATAGCTGAAACAAACCACAGAAACCACATTTAATAGCTGGTGAGACACAGTTACACAGTGGGACACACTGTTGAAAGGTGGTTTCTATTATGCTGGAGAATTTCCACAGTGGCACTTTGCTGGATTACTTAATAACCTTCACTTTCAGTGTCGTCCTTACCATCTTTGGGAGTCATGCATCTGGCCTAAAGCATGCACATAAGATGCCTATAGATGGAGTTCTGGGTCACCTCTTCTTCTCGAATTGGTGGTCGAACCTTCTCCTTCTACCCCAACAGCAGGAAGCCATATCCTCACTGCAGTGATGCTACACGCTGATCGTGTCCTATTTCTTAATCAAATTTAAATTATAAATCTGCTAGACCAGTAATCAATCCTTTTTGGCTTTTGCCCAGCAGAAAACAGGCCCAATTAAGGCCATGCCAGGTGGCCAGGAACTTGTTCTGAACCTTGGGGATTAGCTCCAAGTTTGGTTCCCCGGGTGGGACTCGGAACCCTGCTGCGGAAATTAAAAGGAGAATCTGGATAAAGCTACAAGCTAAGTAACAAACACAGACTTTGATTCAGCAGATTTTGAACTTAGCTGACAAAATGTAAATTTTTTCAGTCCAGACATTGTCTTGACTACTGGGCACTTAAAAATAAAGCCACAAAATAAAATATCAAGTAAATTGCTAATTTAATTTAAAAGTGTTTCAAGTGCCTTAGTTTCCTTGCTATTGTTTATTCTTCTTTTAAACCGCAGGACGGCTCGCACAGCTCACTAAGCGGAAGCGCAGCGAAGGTGCCGCTGGCCCGGGTCTCCACGTGCCACGCCTGCAAATTCATAAAGGCAGCGCCCGACGTTAACTGGAGAAGTTCAATTTGTTTAAAGCAATCAACCACGTTGCCGCTGAGCTGCGTCGAGCCGGGCGGGGAGCTAATGCTCCACATACATCATCCCGCTGGTGTCCGTAGCCGCGCGTGAACAGGAGGGGGGGGGGGCTTTATT
>JAODKC010000088.1:1501863-1539844 GCA_026777985.1 Mormyrops attenuatus
TTTTGTTTGGTTTAATAGTTTAGTGAATATTACTGTAAATAAAACATTGCTTCATTGTTTTTCTATTTACACTTTTTATGTTGGTATTTTACAGCACTTAGCTGTTAATTTAACAGCCATTTTTTACAGTGTGGGCAAAAACATTCGTACATCTGCCCGAGAGTCACCTGTGCCTGGTCCAGAAAAGGGCCCACCAGAGTCCAAAGTTTCTAGCTTCTCCAGTGCCTGACTCCATGCTTGCTTCATTGGCATCTGACTTCCTGCTTGCTCTGCCAGACCCTGGTTCCCCTTCTGCCTCTCTGGTGCCTATTTTCCGTATTGCCCTCCAGCCACCTTTTCCCCTGAAGTATCACCAGAGCTCATCTCACTGGAACTGAAAATGAACCCACCAGCAAACATAGCTGAGCTAAACCCAGTGGGTACACCACCAGAGGAGCTGGAGTGGGATCCAGTGGACATCACTCTGCGCCCAACCCTGATGAGTCCTGCATTGGTACCAGCATAATAGATGTTCAGAGGACTACCATTTGGCCCTACACCTCCCAGATTCCCTCCTCCTCCATTGGTTCTCATCTCCAAACCATGTACCTTTTGTGCTTCAACCCTTTATATACACACCCAAGTCAGCCATGGGCCATCTCTCATTTCCCTGGTTGTGTCCCTTGGCACATATTCCTGTATGTCCTGTCAGTAATCCATATCATCCAGGTCCCCCAAGACAAGTTACCCTTGGCATTCCTCATTCTGGTTGCCCTAATCCAGCTTCTTTTGATCCACCTGGCAATTTTGGTCCCCTTTAGGCTTCACATCCTGGTTCAGTCAGTGTTGTTGCCTGGGTGTTGCTAACATCTAGCATTTGTTCTGTTTTTTTCCCCTTGTTCCTGTCTCTCACACTTAGAATGCATGAGGTGGAAGGAAAGTATTGTCAAGATCAGTCCCTTCCCTGTTCATTGCTTTGTAACAATCTACTTAAAAACCCTACTTATGGGTCAGTTTTTTTTTACTTATGAAAGATCAGCACATTACAGTTTCATTAATTTGAAAGGAAGCTAGTACCATATACAGAGCCACAAAATCACCACATAAGGCGATCACATTTCATGACATCTTTATCGTATCAACAGGGTATGGTCAATACACACCATTCATAGTTCATTGCAAAGAAAGTTTAAAAGTCCCATTTACAGCATTTGTCTTAGCAGTAAAGCGCTCCAGAAAACATCCCATGAAACCCTCAATGCTTGGCAAACACAATCCTGCAGCAAAGTCAAACCCCCCCAGACACACATACATACACACACACACACACACACACATACGCGCATACAAATACAGCTGATACGCATGCTGTCTACACGCCCATCAGTTGAAATTTCAAAAAAAAAATCCTTTTTTACAAGTATGGAAAAAACCCTTGCAAATGAGGTCATGTATTTTTTAGGTGAATTTTGAGGACATGGCGACACACACACAAAGTCCAGTTCAGCACTAATCTGAGGACATTTTTCCCAAATGAGGACAGAAAACGGTTATCAAGAAGAACTGACACAATAAAATGTAATTCTCACTGTTTACAGTTTGCAAAAAGCATCTAATGCGTTTTGTGATTTTTAGGAACAGTTTTTAAGTTGTTTGCTATTTATAACACAGGGGGGAAACATGAATTTATAGAGCTGATCAAGAAAATAAAGTGTTAATGTGTAATGGAAATGCTGCAGAAAATAAGCAGTCTATTATTATCCATCCTGACAAAAGGATAACTAGGGACAAAAAATTGTGACTAACAAGAACTTTTATTTACTGTTTTTTCCATCCTATATGTACGTATGTAGGTATACATATATACACACAGGTATAAATTGGCATCTTTCATTAAACAAGACATAAGAATATACTTTTCAAAATCATAAACAGTCATAATTTGCTTTTAAAACTTAAAAAAAATAGCTGCTGCTTGAAATATAAAGACATGAGGGCTGAGTGAACATACGAAGCCTCGAATAGTTCTCAACTCTATTGTTCTGAAAAAATAAGACTGTTTGTATTATTGTTTAACCTTAACATAAACTCTTTTGTTCTTTGAATTACATCACACCTTTTCTCTTTAATGCTGTTATTCTATTTTTTACGTAGAATTTAACCCCAGTCCATGTTCTGCTTTTAAGAGCTTCAGGTTCTGCATTGAGACACTGGAGACACTCTTTCTTTCCAGGAACTCTACAAATTCTGATAAAGTTCATCATATGTCTCTCAACAGCTTTTACTTCCTCAACATTCCATGTTCGCTTGGATGATGCTTTGCCACCACAACCAACATCCACATCTTCACTGTGAGACAGAGTAGAGTCAACAGACATATTCTGTACATCACCAGACCATCTTTCCACCAGATCTTCAGACAGACCATCATTCTGTTTGTCAGGTTCCTCTTCATCAGAACTAGATGAGTCATCAATGGTTGTTGGGTCGATTTTTTTCTTTGGGAAACAGAAAAATATTATCTGATAAATATTTCTAATTATAAACACAAACATTTAATAAACTTTTCAAAATAAATCTTTTAGTTTAAAAAGATTTATGACTATACAGTCAGTTAAAGATACATTTAGCAATACTAGCATACCATCCAGGTTGATTTCAATTTCATCCAATTTTTTCCCTTTGAAATCTGAAAGAGTTCCTTTTTCCATTGCCATTAACACTTTGCTCATTTTTGCCAGCTGAAGTGTTCCTTCAGGCAAGCGGTAATATTCCCTATGGACACTGATGTCATGGCCCAAAAAGTCAGCCAATTGGTCTGCTTCATTTTCTTCAAGATTTAAAACTTTGGACATCGTGGCAATGTGTTTGCGAAGTTTAGTGGATGACAATGCTTCCGGTTATTTAGCACCGCATTCTTTGGCAAACTGCTGTATGCAGTCCCTGCCACGGTATGCAGAAAGTACCCCCGGTCGAGCAAACAAAAAAGAACACCACATTGTTCTCTGAACTCCATTAGGAGCTCCATGGAATGAACCATGGAAGGTTTTAAAAGAACAGGAACCTTCCTACCTCGCTTGCCCCTAATCTCAAGACGCATAAAGTGTTGACACAGTTTTCTTTCAAAGTCCGACATGCAGATGGCAAGATCATCATGAAGTTCTTTTTTGTTTCTTGATGCAAAGATGGACATGTGCATTTTTGAGACCTCACCCTCTCTTCTCCGGTTGAAAAGGATGACCTGCGTGAGGGTAACCTTGGTTAGTCCAGCATAGCTGTCTCGTGAAGGACAAATCTTAAGTAGCCTAAGCATTTCTTCTTGCTTTTTTTCCAGGTGTGAGTGCAACAGTTTCACATCTTGAGTAAAGGGTAGCAACTGAGGTGTGTTCCACTTTGCTTCCCATAGTGTAGTTAAGGCACAGCTAGAAATGCACTCACTCCACTTAGCCTGATGTACTTGAAGGTAACGACGAACAGATTTTGCTAGATCATTATCTCCAACAATTGTGGCATTGCTCTCAACAATGCTCGCAATTTTCTTAAGAGAATGACCAAGTTTCATAGCCAGTGATGGAATTTGGTATGAATGTGTTTCTTCATTGTAGCCAGCTACTACTTTCACAGCTTTAACCACATGAGGGAAGTTGGACGGAATAACAAAATCTTCCATCTTGCGCAGTGGTGTGCACTTTCGTGCTTCCTGCAGAAGTCTAGCGATCTCTCTAAGTTTCTGCCGTATGTAATCATGCTTGCCCTTGTCTGATCCTATTTTATTGAAGAAATGCTGTCCCAACTGAAGGATACATCTATCACTCATAACTATGGAAGAAATTTCACTATATGCCATGTTGCAAAGCACATCCTTGAAGCTCTGGCTAACATCTAGACCTACTGGTGTAGACATTGCACATAATGATCGCACATATTTTTTACCACCTTCCGATGGATCTGGATTTGGATTTTGCGGACAGATTTTAATATGTTTCCAAAGGGTGCCCTTAGAGTACAGACCTTGACAGTGAAGGCAATGTATATAATCTTTAGCTTTTCTGGTCTTTGTAGGACGGTAACAAGCAACCATGTTTCCTGATCCTACTCTGACAGTATCTACATTATGAGTAAAATTGCCACATTTCCTAAGAATGCTAAGCTGGATGCGACATTCTCTTGAATTCTTTGAAAAGCGTAAAGCTTTTGCAACTTCTTTCTCATGACTATGGGCAGATTCTAAATGTCTTGCGATTTTTGAAAATGGTTTTCCACAAAATAAGCAATACTGCTTCTTGGTGTATTTGCCACATTGAGATGATGGCACGCTGATAGAGTTACAAGCAAAAACACTTTCTTCACTATGTGGGAAATCCTGGGTTAACAACTGAGAAGACTTTCTGGGCTTAGATGGCTCATTGTGAATCTGTTCTGTTTGTCTTGATAATTCTGGAATTTTTTGGCTGCTTTGAGATTTCTTGACAACAGGAGATAGAGAAATACTTGGTTGGACTCATCAGAGGAGCTTCCGTCGCTATCTGGCACATAGTCTACATCACTATGGTCAGTCTATTCAGAAACATCAGATAAACTGTAAGTGTTCATCACAGTCTCCTGCAAAAGAAATAAGAATTCAGTGGTTAATGCTTCAAATTACATGAGGTTAATTACAGTTATACCATCTTAAGCTTAAAATCAGGAAACTACCAATTTTGTATTTTGTTATGACTGTACCATGCAGGGAAAACTGATTTAACATGCGAAAAAATCCAACTAGCTGGCTTTATTTTAAATACTCTAGAAATAAAATAAACACTTCAAACTTTATGTTGGGCTATTGTAAACTGAGTATCTGTAAGCTTAACTTTATTCTGTAAACTGAAAACATGTAAAAAGTGTGAAGCATTTCAAATTTTACAGATTTTCAGAAACTGCAGGTAGAGAAAAATGAAAGAGAACCAGAATGAAAATGAAAGAGAAAGTCATCACTTCAAATTGCGAAACTGTTGAAGGGACGGGAATAACCAACGCTCATTCATACATACACTGTAAGTAACCACTCTATACAATTAGCATTGGTACTCAGCCTTACAGTAAGAAGTAATTAGAGCCTCCAGAAAGATACAGCAGAGAATAAAGAACACACTAGATAAAATAAATATGTCAAAATAATGCCAGGAATTTAACTGCAAATGCCAGAGAATTTATTTTTAAAATTTCACAGATTAAGGATTTACCATCCTAATTATGTCTGTGGTCATTACTCTGATATTTTTAAGATATAAAATGAGTAAAACTATTGTGTAAATGACAAATAATCATAATCAAAGAATACACTATGTTATGTGTATAAAAAAAAAAAAAAAAACTGGTGTTACCCGACACTGACAATACCTATAACAATAAGTGTCCATCATGCAGCAAAAATAATTAATTACTAAATTAGTTAGTATTGAAATCCCATTATTATTATTATTATTATTAATCTGATTACACTTTATACCTTTGACATCGTTGGAGAGTCCTCAATCTGTGAACTCGTTTCAGAGATGCTTCCTTTACTGTTACTCTAAAAGCAGAAAATATTCAATGCACATTATGAACATACTTTTAGACTCTAAATGAATTTATTTGGAATTTTCATGTTATGGACCTATGCATATATACTTTACTTTATATAAGGCTGACATTTTTACCAATGCATAAAGAGTGTAAATTGTCTACTTGAATGAGTCCTTAGAACATAACTCCACTTGATCAGCTGATAGGCAGTGACCAAAGTCATCAGAGGCAAAAGGCAGTCCAGATCCAGATTCAAGCTTATGTAAGGAGAAAAGAAATTAACCTACAGCACCTAAAATTCATTAAAAAAATAAAAATGAAACATGTTCTTTTTACCTTTTTATTAATCTGGCTAATTTTACGCAATAGCAAGGTCCGTTCTTTTTCAAGTCTCCTTCGTCCATTGTCTTCTATCACGTAGTGTTCTAGACATTTGTTATGGTGCCTTTTCAGTTTCTGTAATCGTTCGTACAATGACATAAGCAGAAAGAAATATGTACACAGATTTCACACACGTAAATACCAAAACAAATACCTCTAAATTTCAAGATAAAACTGGGGACATAAGAAAACATGGCTAATTTTTATTTTTCCAGTAAGCTGATTCGATCTTCCATTTTCAAAACTTCTCACTCATTTTTCACAACAGTAATACCTGACAATAGCTTTTCCTCTTCTTTGCCTAAAATATGCAAAAAAGTAACGATGCTAAGAATTAAAATTAGTGTGAGATGACAATAGTGCCATTTCACGCACCCCAAGTTGCACAGGTGTTCATCATTAGAATTAGAAGCCTTTTAGTGTTATTACACACAATGATAACAGGTTCATTAAACCATGCGTTTCTGAAACTACTAAATAAAACGTTTTTTAAAAAGTACTAATTAACAAGGTGATATAATTAATATGGCAACAATACAGTATTGTTAAGCAACAAATGCCAATAATATGAATATTGCACAGAGAATTACAAGTAATTTAAAATACTGCACATAGAGCAGATATTTGCACTTGGCTGTAATTATTACCCAGAGAGAATTATTGCAAACCCAGCGAAGAGGTGTGTGTTGAGGGGCATGTATTATGTGATACCTGACACATTAAAGAAAATCTTATATTAATCCATATCATCAGCATGATACCACACAAGCAACTAATCAAGCAGAACTAGTTAGCAAGTCTTTGCTTTGCTTATACAGTAAACAGTATAAGACTAATTCTGAGAAGAAAACACTCAAGTAGTGCATAAAAGAAACCCATACAATCTCCAAAAAACAAACTGGGATCCAAGAAATGAAACTATGCTCAGAGAATTTGCACACTCAAGATAGTGAAAAATAAGGACCCTCGTACACTTGACAAATTCCAAAATGGGGACATATAAAATCTCTACGTCTCCTCTGAGTTTCCAAACCAATCAGTGTGTGTTATGTCCTCATTTTGAACAATTCTGTCACACTAATATCAATTCAATCTATATAACTATACAGTATAGTCTTACATGTCCTTCACAGATATCCGAAGTAAAACAGATATATTACCATAGAGGACTTCTGTTTTCTCTCCGCAGTCATAACTTCACCAAAACTGTCACTAGTCTGGGTCATTTGTTTGTCCATTAGTGACTTAATTTTTGTGGTGTGCGAGTCATCCATTGCCTATAAAGGAAAAAAACAGAAAAAGAATGACTATATCAGAGAGAAAGCTACAAAATTCCAGTGTTAACAATTCAATACAACAATCCAGGACTGCATGTTGCCTATATTCTTTACAGGAATTAAGCCATTAAGAATTTTAAAACAGCAAATTTTACACAGAGATGACAAACATGGATTAATTGCCCACAATTGATATTATTCATATTATTCATGCAAGAGAATGTGTTAAGTGTTTGTGTTAATCATTAATTATTAAGTAGTTTTACCAAATACTAAGGAACATTCGAAATATGCAACTGAACAAAATTTTATATTCACCTCTATGGAACCAGACTCCAACTGGGGTATCTGGCTGTCATTCTGGACACTTTTCTCCTTTGGTGGGGACGATACAGCCACCTTTAATACAGCATACTGTATTTTAATTTATAGCTAGTTAGAATAAAACAGTAAAATGAATTTGTTCCTATGCAACACATTATCACAGTGTGAGCAACTCTTGCAAGCAGTAATTTATGAAATGTTGTAAAAAGGCCCAAGTAAGCAAAAAAGAGGAAACCTAAATACCTGTCTTCTCCAAGGCCAGTCTGAATCTCCATAATTATAATTAATCTCTTCTCCTGACAAAATGTCTCTAACAGCAAAGAGACAGAGATGTGGACTTCCTTCGACATCTACTACTTTCATTCGACAGTTTGGATTTCTGTGCTCATCATTGACAAGCCTTCCTAAAGACTTATCGTCTTGAGATGCGTCTATGCTGTGTAGAAGGCAAAATATGGTGACTACACCTGAACCAATATCAGCAAAAGTATTTTAACAGTCTTAAAATTGTCAAGTTCCTGCTTACTACCAGTTCTTCCCTTTCCATTGGAAATCATAGAGAAAAACACTTTCAGCCTCACTATATCCTTTCCTTCGCTCAAAACTCTCTTTCTCCGACAACAGTTCACCTCTATATTCTACTACAAAATCTCCTTTGTAAATGACCACTGTGCTGAACACTCCTCTTCCTACAAGCAAAACAATAATAAAGATGTTCATCCATAAATGCAGTCTAAACAGACACGATATTACACATCCCAAGAATATTAGATAAGCAACCTACATTTGTGATACATACCTTTGTAAACATTAATAAAACGCTCTTCAATCACAGCCTTATCAGACTTTGATATGCAACTTGACATCCTGCAATGGATGACATCTTTTTCTCCTAATGGAGTTCATTCTGTAACAATGCAGATTACAATTAGCACTTAAATTATATACATAAAAAACAAACACAATTCCATTATTTAATAGAAACATTAATTGTCACTCAAACTCAAAATATTATGCATGACAGAACACGGTTTCCATGGCTGGGCGATATAGTTGAAAAACAATATCTTGATATCTTAGGTCACTGTATCGATTCAATGTATTGAAATATTTTTAAAAAAATCTCTGGAATACTTTTTAAAAGTCAGGATAGAAAGTCAGAATGAATTATGGTTTTATTTATTCAAAGTAGCGTTTCCTAACTGAAAAACATAAAAATGCATCTCTGCTGAACATCGCATGCGCACCACGGTACATGAGTTACTGCCTGCGCCATCATTGCATTACTTATTCTTGCACTGCCTGCTCTGTTCATCCTGCCATTTTAGGGCAAATCATATTGTCTATATTTACAATAAATAAATAAAATCGATATAACGATACACCATCAAGCCAAATCGTATGTAAAAAGGCATCGAATATAAGATAAAAATTCGATATATCGCCAAGTCCCCCTTGTGGCATAATTTCTTGAATAGCTGTACCATCGTTCTCTATCGAATATCCAGCATTGGCTCTTATAAAGAGACTTACTTATGAGACAAGTTATACAATATGTAACGTACAGCAGAAGCTAAAATCTGTACGTTTGTACACAAAATGTGTACACACACACACAAATTTCACTGTCCTAAGTTTAAGATTAATATAACGCTATTTCAAATCTACAGCGATTAAATGCTATAAGATACCCATCATAGATTCAACAGTGACTTATCTGCAAGAGTCGCAGTGCTCACGCAGAACACTGGAAACCTAATGGACAGTTCCTGTATTTTTCAGCAGGCGTTATTACAAGGCACCGCAAGGGCTGCCAAGCCAGTTAATCAGGACCATTCCTGCCGTGACCAGCCTAGCATGGCACACAATCACTGCTACACAAGGAAACATGAGCAGCTATGTACATCCCCGGCAAGTACATGGGGAGCTTTCTGGGGCTGTCAGGCTGACTGACGCTGCCTAATCATTTTCATGTATACGCCAAATAGACAATGAGTGAACACTCAAACACAGGGGATATTCTATATGGTTCCCCGGCTGAATGAGGCGCTCTCCATGACTGTAACAGAGCTTATCATGATATTAGTCCAGGGCTGTATCGCCATATGCTGCCTGTAGGAAGCATTCACCTCATTCGGCTCGGTGAAACGGTGCATTTCAGTGTTTTTCCCTTACTGTTTCACAAATCATTGAGAAAAATAGCTATAAAATACTTGGTCAGCTAAGTGTTTACACTTACACTTGAAGAAAGTATGTCCATATCAGTAGAGTCCATCTGGATTTTGTGCCATAATTCAAGACAATTCCGTCAAAGCTGGAGGAGGAGCCTTTGACGTTCAGGCTTCAAGTGGGCCACTCAGAAACTTGTGCTTTCTTCTTAACAAGCCACTACAGTATAACCCAGGGTGAGAGCATCGGGTCATCTTGCTGATAAATCTCAGACTTGGCTCTACTGCAGATTGCAGTGTGTTTTCTTAAAAGGTGTGTCTGTATTAAGACATTTATCTTTTAAGAGGATAACAGTTACACAGCCGCCTACTTCATACCAGGTAGGACGTTACATAGTGTATTGGGATTTCAGGAGATGTAACAAATATGTGAATAAGTCATCTTACCAGAGACTCATTTTCCAAGAGACATTTAAACAGGATTTCCCACTTTCTTCCTGTCATATACCATACCATAATATATAAAGCCTTTGTTGACCTGAAAATAGGACTTTTTTCCATTCTTTGCTGAGAAATATGCTTGTCTTTCAGAGATTCCAGTGGGTTTTGGCCAGTTTTTCCAACTGGCGAAATCCACCATTATCTCTTTGAATGACCTTTGGACTCCATGGATCCGATCTTGTGAATTTTGGAACGCCAAGATAAAAAGAGCGTACGTTTTTGTGGGAATGTCATAAGTGAAGGGCGCTGGAACATTCAGGTTATTACACAGAAAAATGTGGAAGCACTGACCTGTTGTAACCTTATATAATGTGAAAAAAGCCTTCTGTACGCAGTTCATGCTTCATACATCGGATAAATTTATATCCATTTAAATTGAGAGAATCTACAATAAAATACACAAATATGTAGAACCTTGGCATCAGAAATTTAAAATATGTGAAATGTAGCTGGAAATTTCATCTTATAGGGAGCTGACAGTTTCTAGGCATCTATAACGCAAAAACAAAAGCTGAAAAAGCTGTATCCTACAACAAAGATGAATGTTTTACAGACAGTATTTTATCAGTATTCTCCAGAAAAGGCACACTGCCAGGCCAAAAAAAAGCTCTCGTTGGGTTTAAAATGCCACTTTTAAAAAGACAGAGATTTGTTGTTTTTGGTTTAACAGCCTCTCACGTCATTAATTTTGTTGCTGTCCGGAATGTTCTGGGACGGAGTGACGTTACGAAAAGGCAGAAGGGTGGTGGTCGAAACAGCTGGTCCCTATGTATGTTCAAAACACACCATCTAGGAGGAGATGTTTCTGCTGCGGACAGAGATACATGATAAAACAATAATCCATCTAGCAGGTAATACTTGTCATGAAATTTCTTTCAATTATTCTGCTAGTTATTAGACAATGGGTAATTTAAATATGGTTCTTGTCCAGGAATCCTGATTATTCAAACACAGAGTGGCATACCCAAAATAGAAAAACAACAATTTAAAAGCGTATTTCATTCATTCATTCATTCATTCATTCATTCATTCTCCATACTCACTGGTCGAGTCCAGAGCCAATCCTACAAGCAACAAGCACAAGGCAGAGAATAGCCTTGGACAGGGCGCCAACCCACCACACATTCACACCTACGGACAGTCTGGAACATCCAATTTACCTTAACGTGTTTTCAGACAGCATAGAAACCAGAAAACATGGAGAAAACATGACAACAACATGCTGAAAATATGTAAACCCATTTTATAAATAAACACACGACAGTGTAATCATTAAAAATAACACTACAGTGCCACTATTAACCACTGGCTCATAAAAACAAGCCAGTTCCTACTTCCTGCTCCCCACATACAGTATAGATGTGACGTGGTTCAGTTTTGGAGCAATACTAGAGAAACCATGGAAGAATTACTCATTAAACCCTCATTAAAAGTGGAGTCATGCTCCATAACAAACTACACTGCAGTGCGTTTCACTGCATTGGCACTTGGAAAGTACCACTGAGCACAATCCGGGTTGGACACTACCATTTGTTATGAGGAACAGGTAAAGTGGTGTGACTCCAGCTGCCTGACGGTGATGCCAACTTGAATTCATTTCTATACAAAAGGTCAACTTGATTACACTGTTTCAGTTGTTATCTAATAAAGGCCTTTTAATTAATTCACACCGAGCAAGGAGTAGGTACTCTAGTTAGCAAGGGACTCACGTTTACATTACCGGAATGGAGAGAAATTGGTTGTCGCAGGGAAAAGTCATAATCAGTAGTTGGAACTGCTAGTTTCACAAGTTTAAAATGAATTAAATTTTTATGAACTGAATTTCTATAATACGTACAGGAAGATCACGCCTCATACGTTGCATTTTTTCTTGTTTGTACCAGATGCAACCCATTACCAACAAATACCGTGTCTCCCGTCTTAACACAGCTCAGCAAGTGTGAATGAATTTATATCCGAAGGTAAACGGAGAAACCGCAAAGATTTATTTACTGAAAGAAAGGCAGGGGGAAGGTACGTACGTGAACGCTGCATGACCCCAAAGCTGACACCAAGACAGATAAGAGTATCATGCAAATGAACATTGTGAGCAATTGCATTCAGTCACCGTTGCTTCTAGAATTCCATCACCGCCCCCCCCCCCAGCTGTGGCTACGCCTTCACCGCTATACGCTGTAAGAATGTGTTATACGGCAGCACTCATTATCAACAAATGTGGCCATAAATTTCCTTGCAACTGCCAGCAGACAATAAACCCAACAATAATCTGTTACATACAAACAACGACCGGAGTAATTGTAACGATAATAATTTTAGTTGTTGTCAGTGACGAAGCTCTCATTTTACATACGTTTTGTAGTCCGGCCCATTCTCTTTAGGCTCCGAAAAAGATGCAGATTGCTATCGCTGCTCTACTTCAAAACCGCGACGTAAGCCCAGGAGCATGTTCCTAAACTGGGCTTTTGGGCGAAATGCAAATGGAATGAGACAGAGCAGAAGGACAACGACAAGCCATTAGGACGTCCACAATCATTCCAAAGTTATTCATTCTTTTAGCTAACCTTTTCTGAGGCACCTGTTCACTTCAGCAAAAGAGTTTCTTCTAATAGAGACCGATTAAGAACTCAATGAGCTGATTACAAGGTAGCTCTATTTATTGTATATTTATCATCATTAAGGCTGCATGAATAAACATTTATCAAGGAGAAGTAAAATTGTGTGCAGGTATCCATTGCAAATAATTAACAAGTGAAATTTAAAGAAATAATCCATGTTTTCGCACCTGAATCTTTTTAATTTCAGAAATGGAAGTCAAATTCTTTGGAAACTTGGACTGAAAAGAACTGAGATGTGCTCCTAAATCTGAAATTAAATGGAAGCGCGAGGAGCAGATGAACTTGGCATAAATGAATCACTTGCAGATGAAAAGTACTCCATATATCTGCTATAACTGCATAATCAGTACAGTCTATCCGAAGAAGCTCATGCAACAAGGCAGGGCAGACCCTGTATGAGGCGCCAGTGCATCACCGTGACAAATCATTGATGATGAACAAACAAGAGATCAGTTTGTAACCAACAGTTAATATGTGGTGAATTGATACACAAGTAAGAGCATAATACTAGATTATTTGTGTCCCCTCACGTAAAGTGTTACCCATTTAATCTAATTCTCAAAATATTATTTCCTTGACCTCCTGTTGTGGTCTGAAAACCTAACATGTATGTGCCCAAGCTATATGAAGGACATTTATTTGCACAGCTACCTTTATGTCACATACAGATTAAAAGAAAGCCACATATAGTCATTAATATCAGCAATTAATGAAGTGCAAACAGATTTTAAAGCCTGCCAACACAACATTTACGTTCCCAACACACTCACTGACATGAGCATAACGTCAACAAGGCTAATCATTTCATCCGTATTCAGTCAGCTTCTCCAGGTGACAATTGCAGTAATTTCATTTAGAAAAACATTAATCTCATTTGAAAAATTCATATTAAAACTAATTATATTTTTTATTAGATAACAGATAAAGGTTGATCAAGGTAGCTTGGCGGGTAGCACGATAGCTGTCTGTCTGTATGGTTAAGGGTTTTTCCAATTCTTGAATCTCTGCATGTTCGTACAGGGTTTTCGCCCACAGGCCAAAAACATATAATTAGAATTACTGCTTGTACTCTCACTGCACAGACTGCAAGGGCCCATGGTGATATGACTACTGTCGCCAAACACAGGGTTCAAACCAGTGACGTTCTGATAACAGGTACAGAGGCCTGACCCCCCAGAGCCACACACCACGATCCGGGGGCAGGTTTCATATGAACCGTTTTCCACCATTTTCCTCTACAGAATGGATGCACATCAGTTGATTGTCGAACACAAAATCCATTTAGCAGGATAACAATCCCCTACGTGCCATTTTCCATACCAGCCATCCAGTACGGTGCTGCACGGTATATGTTTTATATTCTATACATACTGCATTTTGCATTCTTCTGACTGACTACTTTGTTGTTAGTGCCTTAAGATCAACACTGAAAATGCACTTTTTATTCAGTATGGAGGTTGTGCATTAATATCCACTAGGGGGCTCAGAAGGGACCTACACATTTGGTGAAATTGCACACACTTAGGAGTTAATTAACCCTTATGTGTCACTTTAATTGAATTCAGGCAACACAATTGGAAACCTTTGTGCATGTAGAGCACATCTCTTTCTCTGAATCAAGTCCCATTCATCATTTTACCATTAGTGTTAAACATATTATTTTAAACACCCCATAGTGAAAATCCTCACTGTGTTGCTTTCTCCGTTATTTCCATCTAAGAACACATTAGTGTATAAAGAAACTGAGTTTAATTTCAACATACATAATAAACAATAATGTTTTTTTTGCTAAATTTGTATGCTCACAAAAGATACCTGTTATTTTTCCAGTAAATAAGGATTCATTCATCTTCTCATATATACTATATATAGTATAACACGTTACAATGAGTGTTGCAAGATTTAATATCCTTATGACATTTTCTAACTTGCTCTGTGCCTGCCTACGGTTTTACCGTAAAGTCTGTAATTTAGTGTTCACAATTTATTTCTTAACAGATGCTTTTATCCAAAGCAACACACTTTTTTTTTCGAAAGCAGGGTCAGACAGAGTCCCTGGAGCTACTGTAATTAAGGGTCTTAATTAAGGACCCAACGGCAAGATCACTATGCTAACCATGGGATTTGAACTGGTGACCTACTGATTACAGACATGGTGTTCTAACCGACTGAGCCACAGACTACCACCCCCGAGCTTCCAGTAACAAACAAAAAAAATATTAGGACTCACTTCTAATTTTAAATGTAGCAACGTTTCCATACATCCAACTTCTAACTATTTATCCTGGTCAGAGTCACACATGGCCTGGACCCAATCAGGACACACAGGGCACAAGGCTGGCATACACTCGGGATAAGTTACCAGTCCACTGCAAGGCAAATACAAACACACGTTACAAATCATTTATACATGCCAATATGTTTATATGTGTGTCTATGGACTGCGAGAGCAAACCTGCATAGTATGGGGAAAACAAACTCAGATGGGGTTCAAACCCACAACCCTGCGGTGTGAGGCACATTCCCTAGAACACCAAAACTGGTTATTAAAAAAATCTGATGGTGCCAAAGGTATATTTTACAGAACTTTCACTCAATCGGGTATCTGGTTTGTTAAGGTAATACTACCCTGAATCACTAATCCTTTGCCTTGTATTGCATTATACTTACAATTAATTCCTTTATTTTTTTATTAACTTAATTAACACTCCTGTGTAATGATTTCCATTAAAATCAGATGCAAGCGCTGAAGAGTTGACTGTTCACTGATGGAAATGGATCCATCCCTAGTAAAATTAATAGTTGACATATCTCTGGAGTTTAGCATAGCATTGCATCCAAATACCACCACAAACGGTAATTCAACAGCAACAATCACTACATAAATAAAGATTTTACAAATGCACTTGATTCTTCCCTAGGTTTACCGCAACCATAAAGCAGCAGATTTCCATCCATCCTTCATCCAACCTGTTTATCTAGTACAGGGTCACAGAGAGCCTGAAGTCTGTGGCAGTGAGCGCAGAGGAACACCTTGAACGGGAGACTAATCCATCACAGGGCACAAAGACACCACAGGCATTTTAGAGATGGCATGTCTTTAGAATGGGGGGGGGACCCACACGACATGAGGAGGACATGCAAACTACACGCACGCCTGGACGCACGTGGGCATACACACACACACACACACACTCATTTCTAAGGGAAAAACCTAACCTAATCCCAACAATGACAGCCTTAACCACTACCCAGCCCTAACCTTAACCAAAGTAACCAAAGAAGATTCAACATAAAAATAACAGGATTTTATCACATTGTGGGGACATTTGGTCCCCAAAATGTGATATATACATACCGCCCCCCCCCAGACACACACACACACACACACACACACAGGAAGGGCAGATTTTGAACTCCCAACACCGGTGGCATGTGGAAACAGTGCTACCCACTGAGTCACCATGCAAGTTTTTAGTAATTACACTCACGGAAGGTGGCATCAGGTTGAGGGTGGGCTCTAGCCCAGATGGTGGTCTAAACCTTCCATTAGTGTCATGAAAAAAGACACAAACTTTCACCAGATTTCGCTGTGTGGATCCACAGTAAACAAAAAGACAAAAGGGACATTTCAGATCGATATGGTAAAAGACACCTTTACATGTGGTATATGCTGAGACAGCAGGCTGGCCGTGTCAATTATATTTTCCGTGGTTTATGAATGAATGAATGAATGAATGTTACATTTATACAGCACTTTTCAAGACACTCAAAGCACTTTACAGAACAAATCTGGAGCACTGTGTAGCACCCACCTGAATGATGCGACGGCAGCCTTTCTGCACCAGTACACTCACACAGTAGCTAAGACGGTGAAGGGGCAGGAGAGAATTCACCAATTAGATATAGGGGATGATTAGGAGGCCAGATTTCAAAGGGCCACAATTTTTGGGTAATTTTTGCCAGGACGTCAGGGTACCACCCCTACTCTTTCAAAAGATGCCCGGGGGTCTTTTATGACCTCAGAGAGTCAGGACCTCAGTTTTACATCTCATCCGAAGGACTGCACCATTTTTACAGCATAGTGTCCTAATTACATATTACATGGTGCATTACCCAGATTAAAGTTTTATTATGCCATGCATTATAAGCTTAAGCCACAAAATAGCTATAAATTCTAGGTTTGAGCACCCCTCGTATGCATTATGTATGTGATTTTAAGAACTTATAATTTGCTGTAAGTTTTGACGTTAGCTATGCACGTCAATCTTAGTTGGTAATTGCAGTTAATGGCTACAATACTAACTAGCACATAAGGAGTTTCCAGTACACAGTCTATTAACTTAAAACAGTCCAGTACAGGGACTGTGTCTTTTACAAGGTCATTAACAGTTCGCAGTAGTAAAAACAATCATTAAAATTAAGAAACTGTTTCAAATTCTTGTTAAAAAGAGACAAATATGCATGTGTTAATCCTCTTTTAAGCTTCATTCAACATAATATGACTTATGAATCGTTGGAAACAATTGTTAAACTCTTACATCCATGCATGTAGAAAAAAAAAACATATTTTTGACAATATCTGACAAATTGTGATATTTATCTTAAATAATGGAAGATTTGGACCCCAAACTGCCCTCCATCATTTTAATGTGACATGCTGTTAAAATTTGCAGGCTTAAATTGCAAGCACTTTGGGAAAAGCATAAACTAATAAGCAGATTTTGGGAATGAAAATGGGGCCACTTATCCCTGTTGTTTACATTGTTTTCTAAATGGTCACTGACGCTCCAGGGTTGGCGTTGCCGTCTCCTGAGATGCAGCCCAAAAACTAGGATAAATCTCTTCATTAGTATGTATTATAGCACCTTTCCGTTTATGCTGAAGAAAAAACTGCTTATTACAAGTCAGGCTGCCAGTGAACTGTTAAGCAACAGCTGTCAGTGACCTTTGCACTGACCCGCGTGGCCTCCTGACTCCTTCATGAGCTTTGATCAGAGGTCTGTCTTAGCCTGGAAGGCTAACCACAGAGAAGACCTATGTAAATAGGTCAAAACTGCTATATCAAACTTTATAGAGCATTTGATAGTTATATTAAGCAGAATCCCTGACCAGCAAGACACCACTGAGGTGCCCTGAGCAAGGTATCACCCCCAAGCACTGCTCCAGCTGCCCCCTGCTATGTCATGACGTCACATATGGGATAAATGCAGAGGACACATTTCGTTGTTGTGCACTGTGTGCTGTGGTGCGTCAACAATGACCACTGACCACCAAATTCAGTTCTCTCTGTATACAAAACTCATTTTGGGAAAATACATAAATCGTGACTCTCCTATAAATTAATACAAATGTCACCTTTCATTACTCAACCTAGCCTTTTTCCCAAAATTCCAAACCTTTTCTTTATATTAACTAATGAGTTAGCGCAAGCCTTACATTTTTCAATTTATTGGGCATATGATTTTGTTAATTCTAATAAATACGTAAGTAACTAACGTGAAGCGGTCACCTTTAAATAAAAAGCTGCGAATAACTATCCTCCATATGTATCACATATTGGCCTTAAACCGTTACACTTCCCACTTTTTCCAGTAGTGGTGGCACTCAGACCAACGTCCTACGCATAACATTTTTTAAACAGAGCTATTCATAAACGTAATTCTTCAAAAATGCTATTTCTTCATAAGAGATCTACGCCACTGAATCTGCTGCAGAGACTATACGTTAAGTTCATGAAAAGCTACAATACAACACAGATAAGAATGAATCATTTCAATTAGTTCAGAGCAATAAGTTATACAAAAAAATACAAATTAAATTGTTTAAACTCGAATGTACGTTCCCGATTAGTTGGGAAGTTGTTCGTAATTATTTATGTAAAATTTAGAGCCTAGTTAACTCATTTAAATTTAGAGCCTACTGAAGCCCAATTAAAAAGATAAAATAAAAGCATGCATAACGGTACAGTAACCGACTCATGTTCAGTCCGGATGTACCTTACGGAGAATCTCCGGATCACACTGGATAAGCATACAACCAGAACGGAAGGGCAGAATATGGACGTGATTTGCTGCGATCTTAGCGGTAGTCTGCTGCCATATTTCATCGGCCGGATGTGCAATCATGGGACAGCAGTGGGGCCGTAAACAACGTACAGCCACGTTACGTAACGTCCGCATAGAGTTTTTTATTATTAAATCAGATATTTAAATATCTATTGTGCTTCTCATTTTTTGTTCATCGCAGAGGTGTTGCATAGTCAGTCTTGTTCATATTACAGTTTTTTGGTGTTTGACATTAAAAGCCAGTGTCAGAAACGAGATTCATAATCCTCTCTGGTGAGGAGAGGTCAGCCAATCAGATCAATGGGGTGAATGCGCACGCATAACTTAAGGGTGCGCAAATAAATATTGACAAACATTTTACACATGAGTGCGCTTCCTAGTTTTCCACTAAAATGTGGTGGGGAAGTTTCTACCTCACGTCTTTGTGTTTACAAACAAATCCTTAAATTAAGGTTTGCCGTCACTTACCATTGTAAACCCATCTGTGTTTGACCGATGGTGACTTTTTGATATGTGGATGCGAGAAAAAACGCAGACGCAAGGTCCACTGGGCACGGAATTCAAATATGCATTTCCAAATTAAATGAGTCTTTCACGGGGTAATAAAGGTAACTGCCTGGTGCGGTCACAGCCTATTTATTGTTACTTGGAGCTCAGTTGTTGTTCCTATCGTAAGTTATTTAACCTACGAACCACTTGGGAATGGTTTATCAAAGTATTCCTTTTCGCTGTAAATGGAGAGGGCGGGCCGGGTAAGGGGGCGCAGAATGCCATTGGCCAAAGCTAAGAGGGCACGTCATCTTAAATTACGGATCGAATTTCTTGGCAATATTTGTTTCCTCTTCGACTGTTATCCCGGCCCGGTGAATGTATTCCATTAAGTGTCGAATAGAAGGACAGCTCTAAGGATGCTAAAGCGGCAAGGAAAATGAATTCGTACCGAGACTTACTGTGCAGCGGGGACATCAGCACTCAGTGTGCTAGAGTTTACTTCCCAGCGGAGGTCAAGCTGCACAGCATGGATCAAAGAGCAAGTCAAAATTTAATTTGTTGTAATGCAGAAGAAAACAACCTGGTTGGCACCGAATTCCCCGTGCAACACCAAGTTTCAGAATTCCACCACGCCACCCCTACTCCCGCCCCGACCTCCGCTCATCAGTACAGCTTTTCGTATACTACCAACACCTTGCAGTCCGAGAGCCTTGAACTACCCTTCAGTACCGGGAGAGCAACTACACGCACCTTCTCGCAAGATCAGAGCTACCCCTCCCCTTCGACTTACTTCCATTATTCTAACCCCGCCGTTCACTCTAATTTTCCCGAGTTGGACGTAAGTGGACACAGATTGCATTTGGCTAAGGAAATTCCAGGAAGCTTTTCTGGGCTAGACTTCGCGCCGGAATTGCTTGACTCAAACTCTCAGGTTTGTTCTCAGGAGGGAACAAAGATTCCCTTGACAGTTAAGGATAGTTTTCACCAGGACCGTGTCAGCCCGCTTCATGAAAACCGTTACATCAGCAAAACATTCCAGTGGATGAAAGTAAAGCGAAATCAACCCAGGACAGGTGAGTTAAAAAATGGTCACTTTCTCATGAAGTAGTTTATCGTTGTTTATCACGATTGCACTAAAGATTAACACGAATTGTGTCGATGAGATGTGTTGTCATACATGACACGTAACACATTAAGACACAAAGTCCAAACATACACACATGGACTTTTGGTGTACTGGTATTGCTTCACTCTTAAAATAACCCCACTTTTACGCACATGCATATAATGGATTCGCCAGCCTGGAGCCAAAATGGGCGGAATTGAGAATAAACGGAGGCTGTTTTTGTAACGGTGAGTAATCTGGGAAAAAGATACACCGATAAGCATTCCTTAACCAAGACCTTTCTCTTAATTAAAGCAGAAAGGCAATATGCTTTAAACTCTGTTTCTTTTAATGTCAGCACATTTAGGGTTTCAATATCAGATGTGATTCACTCAAGGATTACATTTAAAGCTGATCAAATGTATTCTTCACGCCATTTTCACATTCAATAACAATACATTTTAGATAGCCCACTTACAAATCATCTGAGTGTTGGTGACCAAGGCCTTAATTCGGGCCCTGGCAGAAAGGTATCGAGAGGATCTTAGAGAAAATAAATCCCGACACAATCGTTTATCTTTCATAGACTACTTTCACTTGAAGTTTGACTTCTGTTGGGTTCATTTAAAGTAACTCTTTGAAGAAATAAAAACTGTTTCATTCATAAATACACCAAGCTCTTCAGTAAGCACAGTAAAAAAAAGATACAAAACGATTGAAAACGTTATTAGCAACGAAAAGGGGTCACTTAGGCTAAATCTTGTACTTAAGTCTTTGAATCGGGTTTTGGGAGTTACAGTTTCTGTGCTTTTGTCAGTTAGCAACAAACTGAACTCTGTTTACCATCTGGTCATGAGACTTAGCTTACGTCTCTTGAATTTAAATGATATTTCTGAAAGGAGTACACATCCTGGCGCAGTATCTCCTGCTTTTGCTAGGATTGATTCAGACGCATTACTTTCCCTGTACTCGTGTATTCCCAGCGCGCAGTTCTTCAATTATATCTTGACAGTAGCTGAATGACTATGGGATGGAGCCCAGATGTATGACCCAAGGTCTGTCGATAGTTGTCCCTTTTCCCCGCGTTTCGTCACTAAATATTTACCTTGACGATTTTCCCAGCTGAGGAATACACTGTTTTGTAAATATACCATTATTACATTTTTGATTGCCTCCTTGAGCGTAAATGAGGACATTTGGTAAATTGACATGATAATTTCTGTCGCTGTATTGTTAGTGTTGGGATGTTCGGCGTCTTGTAGTTATTTTGTTATATATGGCGTGCAGAAATCTGAATGTCACGTTTAATAGGGGCACAGATCAGTACAGTGGGAAATAGAAGCCACCCCACGCACGCACACACACACACACACACAATATCGCGCCCGACGAATAAGGTAACAGGTGCACAGCCCGGATATGGTTCCCATACTGTATTCTTCGGAATGAAAGCAGTGTTGTCCTGTTAATCTCCTGCAACGAAATTTTGGCAACACCTGTTCAGTCACATGCTGGATGTTATGACAGCCCATTATAAACGACTTATTATTTCCTGGTCTACAAAATGGAGGGCGGAAGGTAGACCTGAAGTGTAGGCCTACAATAACAATGAGTCGTACCTGAGCGTTTAATGTCCATATTAAGGGTTCCCAAGCCTGATTAATATGCAATCTCGCGTGGGTTGTTAGTGACTGTGCCCGCTGCAGTGTACCATTTAATTTGGAAGTATAAACACGATATAAAGAGCAAACACATATTACATTGATGAAGGTATTTTAGGAGATTATATATATACGATATGATCCTACTGCTTATGGAGAGTTAAGAGTTGTTTCAACAACATTAGAAAAGTGCCATGACCGCTGAAGCACGAATCTGTATTGTGATAGCTTTAGTTTTATAGCCGCCTACTGTTTCGTGTCATTTGTTCGGTCATACACCTATCATAGGCAGGCTATAGATAGGAAATCAAGCCTATTGACTCCATAAATCAATATTTGTGTATTTGTTCATATTTTAAACGAATAACATGCCGTCAAATTATATTTTATCAATTTACGAGATGTAGGCCTGTAAGTTTAATTTTTTTTTGGTGCTTTTTCTCCAGAATAAATGGTAATCTGAAACGTATATCTCATGTGCTATTAACAACCTGCAAAACACTTGTGTTTTATGCCATATTTCTGGTTTATTTTTTACACTGCTTCATATTTGAAAAGAAATATTTCAGGTATTGTCACGCAGTTTTGATGTCAGTTAATGGCATGCTTTTTTCAGGTGTAACTGATGACGGTTTGTCTTGCCGCAGATTCTGCCGTTGCGTCCTGCACGATACACTCACTACTGGTATTAAATACCGGAGTTTTCAGATGGTGCGCTTCAGTTTAATCAACCCCAAATACGAGAAAGTCACGGAGTACCTAATTCATGAATGTTTTATCGAACGAGCTGTTCGATGATTACACTGTTGGCGGGTTTGAGAAACGGCCTTCAGATGGGCACAGAAAACTCAAAGAATTCGAAGTACTAGCGAGCACTGCGGAATTCTGACCCTGTTGAACTTGTACCTTTCTTTAGGTTTTTTTGTCCTTTCGTCAAACGTTTTGAAGCAAATTGCTTTGTATGGCCTACACTATCTTAAATGTAAAAAATCAATAAATCGAGTTGATCTTATGACTTAGACTAATAAACCAGCTAAAACGAGTAATTCGAATTCATGCGCGTGCTGTTTCGTTCCCCGTTGTCCAACAGGAAGCCTTGGTTCGAATGACTGAAACTGTTATACACACTTGTGATTAATTTAATGTAGTTACTACAGGTTCACGGGTTTGGATTTGTTAACCACAATATCATATTTTCTCACTTAAACTAATGAGCCCATTACTTCTTTATATTCCTGATTGTCATTCATGGGCTGAACTTGCCCATAATAGTGTAATTTCTCTTATGACCCTGGTGCTATGTTCTTATTCATCTAGCTCTCTTGTCATACTGTATTTATCTCCACCCTTTGCCAGCGTTATTCTTAGTGTGGATGTTTTTTTTTTTTTTTGCTTAAATTGTTTACGCATCGGTCATATATGTAATGCATTGATAAACTCAATTGTGATCTCCGTTACAGCAAAACCCCTGACGGAGGTCGGCGGAACGAGATGTTTTGGCCTGAGCCTCGGTACCGAAAGTGACCACCGCAAGAGTATCACTCAGGATGGACTAAATGCCAGCGGGGCGCCGAGGACCAGCTTCACCACCAAACAGTTAACGGAGTTGGAGAAGGAATTCCACTTTAACAAATACCTAACCCGCGCGAGGCGGGTGGAGATCGCCAACGCCATGCAACTTAACGAAACGCAGGTAAAGATTTGGTTTCAAAACAGACGGATGAAACAAAAGAAAAGGGAGAAAGAAGGCCGCCTGCTTGGGTTCTGGCCGTCCTCGAACAGTAGCCAGGATGTCTGTCGTATTGATAAGCCGGACAATGTCCCCTCTCCTGCCCCCTCCCCTCCTCCAAGCAAACCTTTATCAAAGGACATCCTTGCAGGATTGTCTCCTTTACAAACGGAGGTCTGCTGGAAAACTGGCGTTGATTACACTATTTGATTTTATTATAATTATAACTGCACACATGTAAAGAGTTTTATTATTTAATTCTATTTATTTAGGACGATTTTGTTAGATGAATGCTGTTAAAGGTCATTAAGAGAAAATATGAGTTATGGAAACGCCATAATTAAATTGTAAAATAATTTATTACGTTTGACTACCTTAATTAAGAACAGTTTGCACTTGAATTTCTAAGCAGTCAAGTTGTTGAGTTAAAGAGAATCGTAGCCAAAGTTCGACTTGTCTGTATTTGCGCCAAATCCTTCCGCAGGAATCGAACGCTGTAATGCTATGTACAATCATTTCCTGAATGCTAACATACAGATTTATTATATTGTTTTTTTTTTACTTGATCCAGAACTAGCCTTGTCGCTCTGAAGGAAAACACAGAGACTTACTCACTTAAACTGTCCGCTTCACGAAGTGATTCTGTATGCGCCATCTATCATTTACATTTGTATTCCTTTTAATGCTGAATGGTGTACAATTTAGTTTTTGCGCATCGACATGTTATTCTTTCTGTATCTTGTGTTTGTTCAGAGTTTGATTTTCACTTCTGTGTGGAACTTTAGAAAAAGACTAAATTAAAAAGGCTTTTCATGATCTTTATTTTCAGGTCATTGAGGCTAGACGGTGAATTTGGTCTTGCACAAATACACACAACTCTTTTATCATAAATGAATATACAAAATTAAGAGCTACGAGAGTGAAATACTTGCTACTGTTAAACACAATAAAACGACTCTATGCATGAAATTGATTAATTTTGGTATTTTTGGATAAAAACTGTCATTTATTTCTGACGAATTAGTTTTCCAGTTGTATTTCATTTAATTTTTTTTTACCGTATAGGCCTACATAATATGAACCGGGACATGCACTTTCTGGAGATTTCTGTAAATACCGTATTTAGCTTACACTGTCGACTACAGTTCACCATGGATTCCATTACTTGAATATCTGAATTCTTCAAATTCAGAGCGACGTTAAAGTTCCTTGAAATTGAATTGCGGTGATACATACTTGCTTTTTTATTACCATCGGTAGTTAATTCTGTCATCTCTGAAAGACTAAAGAAATGAAAAGCTTTGAAAACCAATATATTTAAACTCTCTGCCTTTACGGGTTAATTTATCCGCGGTTGAAATTCTTGGCGAATGATTCACACAATTTAAGTTCTAAAATCGTGCAGGTACAATGAAAAAGCTCCAAATAACCGAATATTACATTTATGTATCAGTCTTCCGCTGTACATTTATTGAATCGGGCTCGTGCTGTAGGGTCAATATTAAATTCTTACAATGAATTTTGCTCGCGTGTAATATACTTGTCGGCTGCGTCTATGAAATTTTGTAAAGAGCAAATTTCTTTTGTCTTACAGTTCAGTTGTCAAAACGTTTTATATTCTAAAAGCGAAATAACTCGCATACCGAAGCAAAAAGGGCCTTCATAGCCATCACCAAATCAGATAATTAAATAATTAAAGTCTTCTGATGTCGCAGCTATTGTCATGTATTTAATGAGCTTTGCTATATCAATGGCGATGTACTGTAATCCAATACTGATTGGATTCGTCCCCCAGCTTAGTACTAACGATTTTGTAAAATGTTTTTTTAATGTAGCATACATTGTACCTACACTCTGTGCAAAAGACACAAACCTCTTTTCCATGAGCGATACATATACTTACACATATCTATTCATTTTACCACGCATGGTAAAATATGTAATTTTATTAACATCTGCAAAGGACTGTGGGTTAATTCCCACGTTATTTACAGTAAACAGTTTTGTAACAACAAAGTGGCATTTTAAATTCAGCGCTGTCCAAGGCATGCTAGTTACATAAACACGATTTACGAGTTACAGTTTTGTATAATAAATCTGACTGCGATAAAGTTAGACTATGTAAAGGGTATGTATTATCATTCAGTCTCGTTTAATACACGATTAAATTTTATTTTGTGTTGAAGGCGCCTAGTGTTTTGCTGCACAAACTAACACGTATGCAACATAACACGGCAAATTATTTAAGGTTAGCCACTCAAAAAGTATACCATTGGTAGCCGGTAGGCCTATACGTTGTTTGCTACGCAATGTAGAAAACAGGTACTACAGATCTTATATGCAGAAAGCGCGGTGCACCGCTGGTTCGTTGGTAAATTCGTATTTCTCAAAGGAAATAATTGTAATACAATGCAATGCAAAAAAGCAACCAAGGTTTTTCTCATGCTATCATTCCGTCTACTGCCATATTTAACAAATGAATCTCATTTAAATTCAGTTTCTTATCGGGAATAAAATAAAATATTAACATTTACACTTGTGTATTATTACAGTATTAACTCGTAGGCTTGTTTTTTGTTCTTATGTGTCTCCCTATAAGATGGCAAAAATAAAAGATACTGAAAAGTAAGAGCAAGTGATAATTTTAAGATGGCAATTAGTTATTTTAAACACCCCGGAACTTTGGACTAGTTTGGCCGAAGTAGGTTTACGCAAAGTCAACACATGGAAATATTAAATACATTGTTTGTTTTTGTAATACCATGGACTACGGCTAAGGAGCAGCGCGGATTACTTTCCGTATAATAATATCAGCAAAACACTGGTTAACGACATTTTTTCTTATTCTTATTTTCCTATTTGCCCGCCAAGTGAAATCCCAAGAATTAGTGAAAATTCTGATCAGCAACAGAATTAAACACGATATCAAACTTATTAATGAAATGTAACCACCAACAGACTCGATGTTGTAATGGAAAATGGTGGTAAAAATCATTTTTAAATTCTTTTTTTATATTGGTTGCATTTTTACCAATTGGGAATTTATCACAAATTCTATGTACGTACATAGTAATAATGATAGGAACTATATTAGAAGCGACAAAGAACATGAAATAAATTCACATTCGCCAAAGAATAGGAAATTATTATATGGTTTGACAGTTTGCCTAGGTAATTTTCAAATGAATGCACCATGATTGCATAATTAAATGTATTTTGGCAGGTGGATTTTAAACCTTCAAAGCTCACAATGCACGCGCCTTATCAGACTAACAAATGCAATTCGCTCCCTAGTTCAACTTTCACCTCTTCACCTCTAACTCGTCTTGGGAAAAGGCTGACCCGGTCACTGGCTCTCGGTGAATCAAGAGTCCGTGTTCATTTGCACAAAATTCCGCGAGTGCCATATTCTCTTTCTATCAACTGCGTACAACGTTCCAGTATTTTTGAGACTTAAAACTGCCAAATTCACGTGAAGCGGACTGCTTGAATGACTGGTGTATCTCTACGTTTGTAATATTAAAATAAACTTGACAAAAATACGACTTTTACACCTGTAAACCATCTTAATGGTGACATAAACAGGTGTCTCTGAGTCATAAAACTAATCAAAATCTTCATGCCATTTTAGTTAGTGTAATTAATGAAAACTGCTGGTTGATTGTTTGATTTCCGAATGTTGAGTTTCGCTATTTTTGTAGACTATAGCTGTAAGCCAAATCAGAAAAATCAATTTCGCTCAAATGAACCCTATAATTTCCATTTGTTAAAAAGTAGATTTCTACGAAAGGGGGCTAGTTTACTTACAGACACACTGGCTCGGGTCCGAGTCTATCAATATAAAAGGCCGGGATGAAGGACTGTGACAGCCGTATACATTACGGCCATTGACTGAATGTATGTTTTACATTTATTGTTAAAGAGAAAGCAGTTCATAAAACAACCAATGGAATATCGCTTATTTGAAATTGACCTATTTGTTGCATTTTCTGCTGACCTACGATTTACAGTAGGCTGTTTAACGTAATAATTATTTCTAATAATTAAACCTTTTTGAGGGCGGTTAGATCGCATGACCAGAGCTGGACGAACTGCTAACGGTTTTTTTTTTGCGGGCTATCTAATTATCATGGTTTAATGATACTGTGCACGTATGATGTTCGGTCTCTTGCATTTACAAACAAATTAGAGGATATTTGTTCCTCTAATCCTGGACGCTGCCCTTCTGCTGCTCTCTTCAAATGAAGGATTAAGCATAATTTTTAAGCGTGCGCCTGTCAACACAGACGGCAGACCTCTCCGGCCAGCGAATCGAAGGGATGCTGAGGCTGCATTTTTGGGCCGAAGTGTGTTATTGATTGTTCCAACAGAAAAGCTCTTTTGTGGGAATGTTCACTAAACCTACGAACAGATGCCCTAATAAATGCATTTCTTTTCACAACATAGTCAAGACAATTATCGATAATACAACAGGTATCATTATATTCATTCGAATACCAAAATCATAGAATAAATGCATTTAAATAATTTAATGCAACATTTAAAAAGACGCAAAACTGCTAGTCAAAATATGAAATATAATAAACATCACATTATGGAGTACATTTGAACAAAATTCCGTTATCCACTACACCTAGTGGTACCCCGCAGTTTGAGGTCCTTATATCGAACAGCCTATGGCAAAAACATATTAAGATGTTTCATATTAAGATGAAACAGTGTCCGGAGTCGTTCGTAAACTTGTCCTATATGTGTCATACTTCTTTGCGTGACGCCCAACGTAACGACTCACATCGTTGCAAGGAAAATGTCATCTATTAGACATCTAATCACTTGCACCTCGAAGCACGTGTACCAGGCAACACGTGTGGTGAGTAGGCCTATGCGATTAGTGCTGTACAACAAAAAGTTATACAACTATTAAATGAGTAATCTTAATAATTTCCGAGTTTCTCAAAAGTACATACACTGTATTTATGGCTAAAAAGTATATGTTAAAGAAGACTGGAGTTAAATAAATGGTTTGTTCATTCTAACCATGAAGCGCTAGGCAATTGGGCAATTTACATACACGCCATGGCTTTCTTAGAGCCAAACACAAGAAGAAGAATATACACAAAGCAACAAAGGTTTATTCTGGAATTTACACAATTTTTTTGCTGCAACGGGACAATAATTTCTATAAGTGACCTTTAATAATAATAGAATTTTAATAGTATAAAATATTATAATACGATTAGAATTAACTCATGATTATGATTGAGTACTGGAACTATGCATATAAAGATCGGCATCCTTAAAGCAGACCGCAAACGCCCTCCACCGATGTCCAGTCGTGCACTCTCACGCTTCTCAAGGACGAGCACGCTGCCCTTGGCACATGGTTTTCTTTCGCTTTTGCGTTCGTTTTTTTCGGTGTTTTGGGAAATGGGGGGTTTTCACTTCGGCACTTATTTAATGGATCTTTGTTCAAAACTGAATAACCAACCTAAACAAAGGCGCCTCACTCAGTTTTAAAAACTCATACGTCAAATACTGGGGTAGCTAGCGTTTTTATGTTGCACGGTTTTATAACATTTCTTTCGATATCGGCCTGTGTTTTAATTCTGTTTTGCGGGAGTACACCTTTAATAATATTTATTGATTATATTTAAGACACTCTGGCTGAACAGGCCGACAGTAAGGCAGTTTTCCAGTAATTACGTTACCGCGGATGGTATTCCGACACCGTAGTTCCAGATATTAGGTTAGTATGCCCTACATGTTGTCTATTTGAGATGCATGTATAATTCACATATTTCTTTTATATTTTTCACAGGTTTTTGTTGAATGCGCCGAAAAATGTCGACTCTGGTGGGACTCGAACCCACAACCTTTGAATCACTTCTCATGGTGACGAAACTAGAAGTCCAATGCGCTATCCATTGCGCTACAGAGCCGCGTGCTTGAAAGCTGGTCTTGATGGACTGTCCGGTGGTATACCAGAATAGTTATTTTGAGAAACCCTTGTATTAGTAAATAATACCAAAATCAGACATTAAATTTAAGTTAGTAAGTACTGGGTTAATATTGATGCTTAGATATATTATTTAATGTCATCTAGTGTTCTGGGTTATACTGCATGGGCAATAAATCCCAGTACAAAAGGCAAGGTAACCTACTGAGGGGTGTTACCTAATCCTGAAATCAGCTGGCGGTGCCTGTGAGTTACAGGACTCCTAAACAAACTAGTATAACCCTGATTACGGCTTCAAAAACCATATTCCTGTTGCTCTATTGTGATGGCAATTTCAAGTATAAATTTAGCCTAATATAAAGGCTATATTTATAAGGCCAAGGATATAATTGATTATAACAAGCCAACAAGATGCTGAAAATTTCCAGGAATGGCATTTGTGGATAAATAAAAGCAAATTGCTAACATGAAAAAAGACGATTTAGGCAAGGCGAGTCAATATTGTCACTGTAACTGCGTGATAATATGGCCAAGTAATCTGCACGGTTCCTTGTATGACAGGAAAACGGTTTCTTTGTGAAAGCAGTGGGATAGGGGAAGGACACTGGAGGCCTGGACTAACAATGCGATCGGCCTTTGTAATGAAGTTCAAAGCTGGATTGGTTTTTCAGGCAGCCTGTCCCATCATCCTCTGCGGTCCTCACACAGCATCTCTCGGAAGGCCATCGCCATGCTGCTCGCACTGCACTGAATCTTGTCAGCATCAGCAGTTTCCGCCTATTTTCTGATCTAATGATTCAGCACCGATTTTTCTTTTCATTTTGCAGTTTTGTTTGCCTTAGATTTCTGGCTGGATTTTCTATGCACTTTTAAATTTACCTTGCACAAGTATCCATCATCATAACTATGCACTGAATCACAGTTAACAACAAAATACTCAGTGCAGTGCATTTAAGAGTCAGCCGTCGTCATGCTCAGTAGTAGAGTGAGCATTAGAGTATTAGGTTTTTGTTTGTCCAGGTGATGTGGCATCGAGAATGACCTGAATGGGGGTGTCTGTAGGTTACATGTGAAAATTCAGTGTGTTATTCCATCCTCATAGAATCTCACAGCAAAAGTTTATTATATCAGCGAGTCCAGTGACCCTACAGAAAAATGTTTACCTTTGTTGATTCTTCTGTTCTTGCTGGTGAAGATTAAAATACATGCACTGATCCTCATGCAGAAATGTAAACCTGTGATCATTTTTGGTCTAGTATAAATATATGGCCAGTTTGAATAAGAGGTGACAGTCTATTACCATTTAACTATTCTTCTATACTAGACATTTATGATCATGTTTGACAAAATAGCAACATTAATGTTGTGTTGTACCCTACATTTCATCAAATGAACAATATATTGTTTCAGAAATAAAGCCACGGTCAAGTATTTTTATTGTGTACTGCATTTTTTCATTACCCCAATATCCAGGACGGATAGAAACACAGATCAGATACTATGATTAAATCAGAACCTGAAACCAAAGCTAAACAAAATTTATAAGCTTGCAAGTGCTGGATTGATCCCATGGTTCTGGGTTCCGGCTCCACTGTGCTGGCGTGTGGTGAGGATGCCCAGAGACCATGGGTTTGGCCTGGGTTCTGAATCCTTGCTGGACAGCAGCCCTGTCACTGGCCCACAGCGCAGCTTTGTCAGGATGGTAAAGGATTATGGGTGTAACACAGCTGCCCTACAGGTGTGATAAACCAGTCAGAGATGGCTGCAACCTGTGGAGCATAAAGAGGAGGGTGACTGACAGCAGAAACATCAGGAGTTATGGTGGTCATCACCCCTCCTGGGATCGTGTGGGGGAAGCATGTGAGGAAATGGATTTTTATTGGATTTTGCAGTTTTGGGAGAGAAATAGCAAAAAATATATAAAAAATGTTGCTATGGTTGTATGGTGAGTTTTTCCTTTTGACGGGCTGCTGGATGGCGCTGCGATTTAACACGGTGCACAGCATCACTGCCTTGCTGGGTGGACCATCTGTATTCACAACAGGCTGTTTACTGAGCGATGCTAAACAAAGAAAAAACAAACCTCACATTTGTCTTAGATCCTTAGAACCAACATGGCTCTTGTTGGCATTCGCTTAAGGCGTTGTTTTCAGTTCTGTGACACGTCTGAGCTTCTCTGTAAGTCAGCGGATGACCTCTGCAGCCGAAATGCTTGTAGGTGCTTCTGCGTCCAGCTTCAGCCACGTACAAAGATGCTTCCTATCCCGTCTGCTGCAGAAGAAATGGGCGCATTAGTGGGAAGAAGACTCATACACACAAGACATATTAATTATGCATAATGAAATTTATTTCATGCATTTATAATGGCATTTCCATTGGACTTTACATTCTTATTTACTGATGCCTCCCATTATTATTGATGAACATATTACTAATATTATTATGAACTTCAACAACATGAAGTGGAATAATTCAATAACATTAAATAGGATGTCTTCAGGGAAACTTTCATAGAAAAAAAATAACTAAACCTTGGGGCAGCAGAAGTAGGAATGTGTGTTTGAAGCTGGTTCTCTTCACCTAACAGGGGATGCTAGGTGACATCTCGTGGCCTCAGCATATTTCTGTATGTCAAGCAAACAGCTGTAATCAGCAACTCCAGCTGCACGGTAATTCTGCTTGGACATAAAAAGCATGAGGTCAGACATAGGAAGGGCTGGCTGGAGACGTTTATGAAGACTGTTAAAAAATGAGTGTTATTCATTCTTACCAAAGAGTTTTAATTGCGTTAAAGGATAAGATGAGCAGAAGTGACTGTTTAGTGACCTGCAGTCTCTAAGTTTGACCTGTGTGTCATGAATCGATTGCTTCGTGTAAGCCCCCCCAGTAGACTGATGAGGAGGCGGAGCCAAAAGTAAATGCTGTCTCCGGCCGCTGATGGTGCAGTATAATGCCCTAGACACTTCCCCCGTCAAAGAAGGACCACGCTAGTTTCAGTTGCCGCACTGCGGGTCGAATTTGTCAGCAAGGAATCCACGTTATGCAAGCGTCTTTTGTTGTGTGAGGACTGAATAACTAGCCTTAATTTTTATATTTATATATATATATCAGTTTCAATCAAGTTGTCACCCTGAAGATCTCCACATACTGGTCGATGCACCGAGTACTTAAATAAGCACAACAGAACTCTGATTTCTTATTCAAGGTGAACTCTCGATCCACCCTGGAGGAGACTGTCATAATGACCCTGCATCAGGCATCTGCAAAGGGCAGAGGCAGAGAATGTGAGAGGGAGAGAGGGAGGGAGGGAGAGAGAGAGAGGGAGGAAGAGAGGGAGAGCAAGAGAGAGAAAGAGAGAGAGAGCAAGAGAAAGAAAGAAAGAGGGGGAGAGAGAGAGAGACAGGGAGAGAGCAAGAGAAAGAAAGAAAGAGGGAGGGAGGGAGGGAGGGAGAGAGAGAGAGAGAGAGGGAGAGAAAGAGAGGGAGAGAAACAGAGATGGGAGAAAGAGGTAGAATTCTCCAGTGCTCTGCGTCTGCCACACAGGTCTTTGTGCCCTGGCCTGCCATTAGCCCCCAGGCTGAATAAAAGCCCAGTTCATGAACTTAACCTCCTATTCACTGCACAAGCAGCATGACCTTCCCAATCTTGCCTCCACCGAGGATTTCAAAGAAAGACGTTTTCTCAAGAGGAGGCACAGTGGTTCAGGGGGGGCTTGAATCTGGCACCAGCTGCGTGTGAGAGGCATCTGCATGTTCTCCCCATGTTCACGTCCAGAGTTGTGCTGCACAGGTGGATCATTGACTCACAGCTGCCTTTGGCACGTGAATGCACTCTATACAGGGCGATAAGCAATCACTGAAAAACAGATGTTTTGTCCACGTTATTGGAAGTATTCTCTTCCTTTTTTACATCGAAGTGGCCGTTGTTTCAAATCCACGCCCGCTTTCCGGTCTCCCGTTCCCCGCTCCTCATGTTTAAGTTACCACCTGCCCTTTGGATCCCATCGTTCTCTCTGTAGCAGCAAGAAGTGACCCAAACTTGCTCATACGTCAAGCGCTCCAAGGTCATTGGCCGGTCATCCTCGCCGAATGGCTGACCCCAGCGAATTAAAAAAAAAACTTGTTTCTAGCCAATCCGGTCAATTAAATTTCCACATAAGGCTGTGCCTTCCCCTCAGGTCATCTTCAGCACCGTGGTTGGAGGGTGTCATCTGCATGGCATGATGGAAGAGGCTTTTACTACCTATTTAGAACGAAGCTGTCCACACCATACTCTAATTACCCCCCTCTCTAATGGCAGCTGCCCAGCATAATTTCTTTTTGTTTGTTGACCTAGTTGAGCCCTAAGAAAGATGGATTGGGGGCAGGAGGGATGCACATACGAGGAGAAAAAAAAAACACACTTATTCTATTTGTAGGGTCATACTTCAGATTATGTATGCTTACCCTTATGAAAGCTCTGGCAGATCACAGCATGTTAATACCTTTGTCCGTGGCCTTCGGCGATCACAGATCACAGGCAGCC
This sequence comes from Mormyrops attenuatus, assembly GCA_026777985.1. Taxonomy (NCBI): domain Eukaryota; kingdom Metazoa; phylum Chordata; class Actinopteri; order Osteoglossiformes; family Mormyridae; genus Mormyrops; species Mormyrops attenuatus. The sequence continues at coordinate 1,536,194 of JAODKC010000088.1, forward strand.
ATTAATCATAATATTTAGTAAACTCGAGAATGAGCATGAAACGCAAACATAGACCTCTACAAATGGAGCTGTATTTATCTCTTAAATATGTCTCTTCCAAAAATGTAAATGAATCATTTTCAGACTCTGACACATTAATGTCCAGCAGCCAGAGCTGGTTCCTTTGATCTGAGCTGATTTCACTTACTAATTCGTTTAGCATCGCCAGGAATAAGGTCCGTGAATTCGGCTCTTCCTCCTCAGTTTGCTGCTTCGGCCGGTATCGGTCCCTTGCAGGGTTTTTGTGCCTCAGCCGGTTCACACATAATTCAGACCCGCTGTCTTTACGGGCAACTCATAAATAAATCTCCTATCATCCGATAATGTCAGGGTAATGTTTAGTCAATAAACCCCGCTGTCATTTTTACCTCCTTCCTTTAATTCATTGGAGCAGCGTTTGTTTTTTTTTTTTTTTTTTGAAGTGGGGGTTACGTGCAAGTGAGGATGGGCGAGGATATACGGCTGGGGTCTGCGCGTGTTCGTCAGAGATAGCACGCGCACAAAAGGCTGCACGGGAGCACACCTCCGAGCACGTCTGCGTGACTGATCGACTACGGCACAAAACGACACGTCGGGGCAGTTTAAAGACTGCAGCGATGTTGTTTAAAAAGGAAAAAAGGTGGGCAATCAATTAATCTGGAAGCGCTTCCTGATCACCGGGTTGAGACCTCGCCGAACCGGCAAACGGACACCCAGGGCCTTTGTTCTGCATTCTCCGCGTACCCCGGACACGTGATTCAGCTGAATAGGCGCCCGTTCATTTATCTCTTATTGTCTGGGTGAGACGAACTACCGCATTCATCACACATGCAACCTTATCAAACGTGCAATTAATAGTCACCTTGAAATCTGTTGTGAATTAAGAGTGTCAAGTAGATATCTGGGGAAAAATATGGGCCAATGGACAAATATACATAAATATATAGGCCAGATCTCATGGTCTATATTTACGAAAGCCACACTATGTTGGCACCGGATCCATAGGCACAGATGCAGTAATGTCTTAATCAGATCTTTTATGGCAAACTGATATGATCTACAAAACATTATATATGTGTGTATATGTATATACACAGAAACACACACATACAGACAAAATTTTCCAATCATGAAGGAATACATATAGATGGTATATATCCATGTGCACATGTAACACTCAGTTTGGTCAATAAAAGTCACACAATTTTAGTCGTTTATTAAGTTAATCACTTTCCTTTATAGATAAAATAGCAGCCAAAACTAGCTTAATGGCCACTTTATTAGGTACACCTAGTTGGTTCCAGGTAGAACCTACTTTTTCCTCTAGAACTACTCCAAGGTTAGACAAGTTGTATGTTGAAGCCATTCTGCACACTACTGTTGTTCTGAGGTGATAGTCCTATACTTGTGGCCTTCCTTTTAGATTTAATGAATTTGGCTATTCCCCCCCCTGCCCTCTCTCATTAACAAGGTGTTATTGTACCATCCATCCATCTTCTAACCACTTACCCTGGTCATGTTCACAAGGGGAGGGGGCCTTGAGTCTATCCCAGGCAGCATAAGACAAAAGGCTGGGCTACACCCTGAACAGGATGGCAGTCCATCACAGGGCACCTACATGCACACACTCACACACGCCATCACACACTTTAAAATACAAAGATGCCAATTAGCTTAACTGAATGTCTTTGAGGGGAGAAAGCAGAGTGCCCAGAGGTAAACCACGTAACATGGGGAGGACATGCAGACTCCACCCACCCAGACTTGAGGCAGGACTCGAACCCCTAACCCTCGGAGGTGTGAGGAAACAGTCCCACCATGCTGCCAATGGTCTGGAAACAGTAGGAACTGCAGCGTGTCAGATGTCTGAACCAACACTCACAGTCACATTCAAAATCACTTATATCAAAAAGAAACTGAACCTCTCAACTCTGTGTGTATCCTGTACCTATTCGATTTCAGCCATACGCTGGGCAGGAGTAGCAGTATATGTTAACAAGCAGGTGTACATTATAACCCGGCCAGCGAGTGTGTGCTTCATGGAGCAGCACGCCTACTGCATCTCTGCAAGAAGTGGCTCAGTGAGCACAAAGCAGATGAATGAGAATGACCATGTACAGCTGTCTGGAGAAGAGATGTCTCCGAGGATGACAGCCCCCCCAGCCGCCACCAGAGGTGACACCCGCTTCACTCATGGCTGCAGGTCGCACAAGCAGGTCGCACTGTCGCTAAGGCGGAGTGTATTATCTCTCCTTGGCGAAAATAAGGCAGCTTCACTATAGCAACAGAGATGTGCTCAGCAACAGTAGGGCCCCAAAAGAGGTTAAAAGAGGCCAGTTAAATAGACAGACACACAGCATGCAGATTTTGAAATAATAATTGTGAAAAATAATTGAGAATTTAGTTAGTACCAATGCAGGTCATGAACTATGGCATTATAGTAAAGCCGTTCTAAGAATGGTATTATTTAATAACCACTGGTACAGCAAAGGCCCTCTCTGTCTGAACTTTATTATTGAGCTAGTGTTGAGAAATTAAATATAAATTATTTAGACTATATGCCATGCAAAGGGATTAGGTATACACATCAATCATATGCTGAGGCAGGAATTAAAATCCATGCCCCAAACCTGAAATGTGCCACTTTTTTTCAGGAAAACGGTGCAAAAACATACAATTTAACGGCATCAGACGGGAACTCTGGAATACAGGCAGGTATGTGAGGACGAAGATGACAGGGAATGGAAGGGGATTGGTTTGGGTGGCTTGTTTCCATGGTAAATGATCCCTGCGGTGTGACGAAAACAGTGCAGTCAGGAGCTGGCAGTGACGTTAACGAAAATACCAATGAATAGACTGCCAGGTTAAAAAAAAAAAAAACGAGGTGATTAGTACAATTCACAGCTCAAAAATACCATAATTTACCTGCTTCCCGTAACCCCATTTGTATTCATGCCGGATCCAGCGCTGTACCGGAGTTTTTATTAATGAATCCCCAAAACGCATCTATTTGTACCACTTCCACCTTTAGAAGGTACATCATTACCTCCCTTACATTTTTATCTCCTAATGAGAAAACGTTTTAAAAACAACCCAAAAGATTCATTTTCCTAAGCTTGTTCGTATTAAAATATTTCTTAGCATGACCGTTACGTTTCGTCGCATTTTTCTCCAGATTTTTGCCTCCAGGTATTTCCTCATTTAGCTTGTTTTTTTTGTTAGCCTGAATAAAAATATTGTAAGTTAATGAGTTTTCATTACCAGAAAACAAATACGAGGAAATCATGTTTTTATAAAGGAAACTGTGTAACCGTTCATGGAGGGTTTTTCCCAGGTTGCGATCAAAAGGAGCGACTGGCGAACACAAAGAGACAGATTTGCCCAAACGCGTACGGAAGGAGGGGTGTAATGCAGAATATTGCCCCTACCCTAAGCACCTCTCTGTTCCCTGATGTCATGGGGACCCTTCACAATAATAAAGAGCAATAATACCAGGTCTGTACCATCCGGCTCCCTAGCCTCCACAGAGGAACTGCTTGCACCATCCTTTATCAGCGGGCCGCCGCGGGGGGGGGGGGGGGGGGGGGGGGGGGGCGGGGCGGGGGGGGGGGGGGGGGGGGGGGGGGGGGGGGG